>CAKNYM010047383.1:43082-54492 GCA_932195095.1 Andricus curvator | reverse complement strand
GGGTTGAGACCCGATAAATGTCGATCGTGGCCGACGAGTCCCGAAAACCTGATAAGCAGGACGTCGAACATTGATTGCGAGTTTGCTATCGAATCGCGTAACTCGAGGTACCCCATCCCCAAACCGCTCGATACCCAAGTGTGTGTCCCAGAAGTGAAGGTGCCATCTTGACGTTCGAGGACGACAGCCAGACCGAGTTTCTAAAAATTAAAAAAAAAAAAAAAAAAAAAAAAAAAAAATGTTTTTGCAATAATATGATTGAATAGAATAAGAATGTGACGAGATATAAGCATTTATATTTGCAAATTGCGGAAAAATTTGCATGAATAGGGGAGGAAAACAGGTTTAGAGGTGAAATTCATAGGAAATCGAAAGACAGGATAAAATCAGTTCGGAACTTATTATGCAGAGAAATAGAAGTGCAGAGGTTTCCAGAAAAAAGTATTAATTCGAAATTTGAAATATGAAATACATGAAACTTAAGTCGGGAAAAATTAAGGTTACAAAAATATCAGAGCCAACCCAAGATAGAGAAATAGAATTTAGAGAAGAAATAAATGCAGATGAAAATATTGAAAGAAGAGAAAGATATAGGAACTTAGTAAGAACAAATGAAAATCATTCTAGACAAAATCAGACTGATCCCATAGTTAATAATACTCAGACAGATGACGCGCGAGATTCGACTCCACGTACCCACAGGCGAACCTTTTGCCACCAAACTCACAATTTGGCATTTCTTCATTTAGAGTCCCAAATAATAATACATAAGGTCCAAGAAACTGGGGATTAACGGAGGAGGATTCTAGAGCTTCATATGCAGGAGTACCAGACACGTATGATGAAAATTCGAGTAGGGATACAAGTAGGGATAGAAAGATCAGACAAGAGAGAAAATAAATTCCAGAAATGACCATACAAGAAGAAGGGGAACACAGTTCATTCAATTTACACAGTTCATTCAATTTATACGAAAATAAAAACAAAGTTGAAAAACAAGATAGGTGGACAGATTTTAGAGAAAGATTAGCGGAAATTAAGTTAAATGAAAAAATAGGCACAGAACGAAGTGTACATCAAACAGCACATGTTGATTCAGAAATAGATCAAAGTAGAACATATCCTAGAAGGCAAAAATCAAGGGACAGAAATTTGAAAAACAGAAACTTAGAGAATTACGATTATAGATGGCCCGAGCGAGAAAATCAATACGAGGATGAGGAAATAGAATATTGTGAAGGCAGGAACAGGAGACATGTAATGTCTAATTTGAGGGAAGGTTAAAGACCAAGCGATAGTTTCGAGGAAGCTCGAAAAACCCCTTAAATAAAACTTATAATGTTAGAAGTGAATCAGAGGACGAAAGTAAAGAGTTCAGGAATTCAGAACCAAGAAACGGAACGCGTAGGTCAAATTATTCGCAAAGAAACGAGTATCGCGATAATATTAGGTGGCCAGACTCAGTGCAAAGTCAACCATAAAATAACCCCACCCCACCATTAAAAATATAACAGCAGCATGTTTCACATTTGGCATGATACAAACACCCCTCCAGAATATGTCAAATTGGCCCTTTAAGTTTACGAATAGTAAAGAAGATAGTCCAGCACAATTTTTAGACGATTTATACCGATTCAAACGAGGATATCATATTACAGATCTTGATATTTTAGAAAATATAGATGCAATTTTTTTGGAAGAGGCTCTTGAGTGGTGCCGTGTCACACGGCATAGCTGGAACTCATTGCGGGATTTCAAAAGAGATTTTATAAAAGTATATATGTGACGCGATCTGAAGAAAGACCCCTACGCGGCCAAAAATCGATTTTCTGATTTTTAATATTTTACGTAGATTCGAACTTGCTCTTTAAGATGGCATAGTTAAAAAAATTTCATCATTAATAATTTATTCAGTACAAGCGTGTAAACATTGTCGTTCTATGTCGTTCTATCGGCCCGTGTCGGCCGTCGTGGGAATTAAGGAGAAGTTACGAGAATCTGAGATTAGAGTAGAAAGTTTATATTAAGAGAAACGACTTTGAAAATTTTGAAGAATTAGAGAATCTGGGTAAAGAATTTGAGATGGAAATAGCAAAGTCTGAAATAAGGGGTCAAATTTTAAAAGTTTCTGAAAACAAAGATAACAGTAAAAATAATGAGAACAGTAGAAATGATCAGAATAACCGAAATACAAATAATAATAATCAAAGTAACAGTGACAAAGATAACACTCAAAATATAAGCCTAAATAATAGAGACGATTCGGGACAAAACCGACAAGGATATAGCGGACGGGGTAACATAAATTTCAGAGGTCATGAACAGAACGGTAGAAGTAAAATTCCCAAGCTGGCGATCAAAATAAAAAAAAAATAATCAGAGGTCAAAAACGAGTATTGACGCGGGAAAGCAGGATCAAAAGAGAGAGAACACACATTTAAGCGCGCAGAATGTGACAGGTACAAACTCTGGAGATAATATGCAAAGGCAGTCTGGAAACGGAAGTTATAATAATTACAATAATCAGGAAAAAACAAAATGCTATTTTTGCGATATGCCCGGTCACTTCAAGCGAGAATGTTGGGCCTTTTTAACTCAGGGAAACAGTCTAGAAGGATATTAAGGGCGAAAGTATCCTCAAAGGCAGAATTAGCGCCCGAGAAGTTTGATTCAGACGAGGATAAACCGGACGAAACCAGATTTCATATAATAACAGAGTTTGAAGATTATTTATGTAGGGCGTTAGTCGATACGGGTGCAACTCATTCATATATCGACGCCTCCATTCAATATGAGTCTATGTGCTGACAGCGCTCTGTATGAGACTATTCCCTATGCTTATACACAGCGCACAGTCTCATACACGGCGCTGTCAGCAGATAGACTCATATTGAATGGAGGCGTCGATATGGGCAAAGAATTAATAGAGAAGGTTCAAATGTTCAATTATGAAATAAAAAAACCAATCTCAAATAGACTAATAGTCGCAAATGGCGAGGAAATTGAGATTATTGGCCAGGTACGAATTCCAATAAAGATAGGACATGTCACAAAGCACTTGTTATTCAGGTTGGTACCAAAATTAAGGTCAAAGGGAATAATAGGTACGGATATGTTATTACATTTAGGAATGAAAATAGATTTTGAATTGAGGCATTGGTGGCTTCCAGAATTATCACAGGTTAGATATGCGATAGAAGCTCAACCGAAATGAGTACCAAAACAAGTTAAAGGAAAATTGACAAAAATAAAATAAAAAAAACTACTTGACAGAAAAATAAAGAAAAATAACTAAGGGAAAAATAAAAGATAGTAAGAAAAGAGAGGAAAAAATAAATGTAGAAAGAATAGGAGGAAAAGCTAGACTTGGAAGTAAAGTTGGGGTGAATAATGATAAGGAGGTGGTAGTTGAGAGTACGCTGAATAGTGGGAAAACGCAAGGACCACCTTCGAAGCAGGATATAAGACCGCGGCCACCCCCCACCCCCCACCCTAATGCGAGCGGCGAGAACTTAGCCCAGGAGTATGTTCCACGGCTGATGGATATACAAGTGTATAATAGATTTCAAGCGTTAGATACGACGATTTCAGACCAAGAAAGTGGTGAGTTGACACATGAGGAAGATATCCCAAGATTGAGTCACGCGCCAAGGCAGCCTAACAAAAGACTTAGTGATAGGAAAGGGGGTACGGTAAATGAGAAAAGGAAACAAAATAATTCAAGCGTTTTCTACAATAAAAATTATAAGAGGAAAAATATAACTAGCAATTTTAACACGAATATATGGAAGAGAGAGAGAGAGTAATACATCGAATAAGCAAAAATAAAAAATAGGTAGCATAGAAATACAGAAAAATAATAGTTGGGTACATTTTAGAAACAATGCTATCAGGACAAATAATATCAGAGGGAAACACACAGTAGAGAGAGAACCATTCAATAATAAGTCCGAAATATGCGAGGGTATAATAGAATTATCAGATTCTGAACATGATAAAATGAACAGAATATTAAAAGAAAAACTACCGGGAATGGGCAAAGAATTAAAGGCGACGCATTTGACGGAACATACGATTGACGCGCAGGGACATGATCCCATAAAGAAGAGATATTATCATGTCTCACCAAAAATTAAGGAAATAATGTGCGAAGAAATCGACAGACTTTTAGCTGAAGGAATAATCGAGCCTTGCAGTAGCGAGTGGGCAAGTCCCATCGTGATGGTCAGAAAGCCTAACGGGAAATATAGGTTCTGTTTGGACTTTAGGCGAATAAACAAAATTACGAAAAAATACTTATACCCGGTACCATTAATGACAGAAAATTTTGGATACTCTGAGATCAGCCAAGTACATTTCCAAAATCGATTTGCATTCGGCGTATAATCAAATTCAATTAAGCGAGAAATCTAAAGATATTACAGCATTTATTGTTCCAGGAAGAAGGATGTTCAGATTTAAGAGAACACCTTTCGGTTTGTCTAATAGTCCAGCAAAGTTTCAACGTTTGATGGACAAGATAATCACTCCATATCTAAAACCAAAAATCTTTTCCTACTTGGATGATATAGTGATAGTTACTGAAACATTCGAGGAGCATTTGCATTACCTCGAATTGGTCTTGGATAGATTAAAAGATGCGAACTTAACTATTAGCCCGGATAAGTGCGAATTTGGATCTTCAGAAATAGGATATTTGGGTTTCATAGTAAATAGTAAAGGTCTTCAGGTAGATGAGGAAAAAATTAAACCGATACTAGAGTTTCCAAAGCCAAAAACAATCAAACAATTGCAATGCCTAATCGGAATGGCTTCGTGGTATGGGGCCGTTCAAAAAATACGTAACGCTTCTTTCTGAAAATTTTGATCGCCCCCCCCCCCTACGTAACGCTATTTGTATAGTAACTGTATGTAACTTCAACATTAGCGTAACGCTCCAGGTGACCCCCCCCCCTAAAGGCGTTACGTATTTTTTGAACGGCCCCTATAGACGATTTGAACAAGCTTTTAATACGATAAAGGAGTTGTTGACGACAGCACCAATATAAGCTTGTCCTAACTTCGGATGTCCTTTCCAGCTAGAAACCGATGCAAGTAACACAGGTTTAGGAGCCATACTTTCTCAGATAATTGATGGAAATCAATACGTGATAGCATATGCGAGTCGAAGCATAAACGACGCGGAGAAAAAATACTCTGCATCTGAAAAAGAAAGTTTAGCGGTAGTGTGGGCGATTAGAAAATTTAGGCCATACTTGGAAGAATACTCGTTTAAAGTGGTAACAGACCATATAGCACTCAAATGGTTACATAATTTAAAGAACCCGACAGGCAGATTAGCGAGGTGGGCGTTGAAATTAACCGAATACGACTACGTACGTTTTGTCATGTAGTACAGAAATCAAAAGCAAAGTTTTCAGGGACGAAACAGATGAGTGGTATAATACAAAATTTAGACAGGTTAGAAAGAGACCAGAGAAGAACGAAAAATGGCGTATTCGAGATGACCAGCTATATTTTCATAGGCCCGACCCTTTAAAATCATCGCTGCTACCAGAACACAATCCATGGAAATTAGTGATTCCTAACAAATTAAGAAGTCACGTTTTAATTGACGGTCATGATAAAGCATAATCGGGACATTTAGGAATCGAAAAAACATACGCGAGGATATCAGAAAACTACTTTTGGCCAGGTATGTATTCCGACATTTTTAAATATGTGAAAAAATGTGAGATTTATCAAAAAATTAAACCAAACAATTAGAAAAATATAGGATTGATGGGGAAAAGGATATTGGAAGACCCTTGGACATTGGTGGCCTCAGATATTATGGGACCACTTCCAGTTACCAAATCCCGAAATAAATATGAGCACCTCAGAGCAAAAGGAAGACTCCGCAGAGTCGAGAGCAAAAGCGAGACAATTATCGTTGCGCTGTCTTACTCTTCAGGCATTCTGCGTAAGAGTTTCTCTTTTTAACGGTACTTGTCTCGTTTTTCCTCACGGCTCTGCGGAGTCTTTCTTTTTCTCTGACGTGCTCATATATACTGCTTTTTGTTGATCTGTTCACTAAGTGGGTGGAAATTATACCAGTGAAAAAAGCGAACGGTAATACGATAGAAACGGAATTTCATAAAAAAATAATTTCTAGATGGGGTACACCGAGGGTTCTGTTGACAGACAATGGGACAGAGTTTGTTAATAAGATGGTTAGGGAACTCGCCCAGAAATTTGACATCAGACACTTGACAACCCCTAAATATCATCCACAGGCTAACCCAACGGAAAGGTGTAACAGGTCAATTAAAACCACAATAAAGGCATACTTAGAGAATGATCATAGTGAATGGGACAAAAATTTGGAAGATTTGCAGTTTGCACTGAACACGAGTAAACATTCCTCAACGAATTTTACCCCCGCATTTTTAAACTTAGGTAGAGAATTACAGCCACTGCAAACCTTAAAAAACGAAATAGAAAACGAAGAAGAAGTAGAGTTTCAAGAAGTAGATAAGTGGACCGATAGATTGCGTAGACTCCAAATAATAAGAGAAGAAGTACAAAAGAATTTAGATGAGGCTAGCAATAAACAGGCGAACCCATATAACTTACGTCGTAGACTTTTTGAATTAGGAGTAGGCGATTTAGTCTTAAAGAAAGATAAGACGTTATCTAATAAGGAAGCAAAAATAGCCAAGAAACTTAAGAAAGATTTTGAAGGTCCATTTAAGGTTATAGCAAAACTATCACCAACTGTAAACGAACTAAGTAAAATGAAGGGTAAATCGATAGGAAAATGGAATATTAACGATATAAGAAAAATTGATGACGAGCAAATATTATGTCAAAAAAGAAAAGATTTTGCAGAATGGGAAGGATCAATACCCGAAAATGCAGATTCTGTGGGGGCCACATACCAGAGGATTTATACTTATTCCATGGTGAATATTGCAACGAGAAGGATGAAAGGAGCAGGAGAGGGCACACATCACCAACTGAGAATAAGAAGCGTTATAAAATTTCCAGTTGTGAAAAAATAAATTTAAATTTTAGGGAAATGATTGAAATAGTTGGAGACAGAAAAGAAAAAACAGGGGTAGAGTCTGAAGACAGCAATGACAATAATTTAGAAAGAGAAAACAGCGAGGAAAGTGAGACCGTAATCGAGGAAGATCTGGGCTCTGAGGATAATGATCTGTTAGAACTATACGCAGACGAGCAGGAACTCCTGACGAGCCCAGATCCGAAATCGTATGGGTAAATGCCCCAACCCGCGCAGGGGGAAGGGGGTTTAACGTGAGGTTACATTAGCACCCTAAATTAACCCATGCCTGAGCTGAGCCCAAAGGGTTGAGACCCGATAAATGTCGATCGTGGCCGACGAGTCCCGAAAACCTGATAAGCAGGACGTCGAACGTTGATTTCGAGTTTGCTATCGAATAGCGTAACTCGAGGTACCCCACGGGGATGGAACGCCTCGGGATAAAAATTGGAAACAAATATTTCCAATATGGTCGCTTATGGAGCGACACATGCGCTCATGTGAGAACTGGGGGAACTGAATCGCAAGCGGCCGTGGGGGCGGGATATTCAAATTTGAAATATTGTACTTAATAATGTTGTCAATAATTTGTGATACCGTTTATTGATATCATTACATACAACAATTGAAGCACACAATAACATCAATATTTGGCATTACAAATTATTGAAAACATTATTGGTAAATGGAATTTGATAAAAATCATTTAAAAAAACATTAAACAAAGATTCTGCGCATGGGTTTTTATTGGACACAAATCACTATGATTACTTTTTATGTTGTCGTGGATTTGAAGAAGTATCATGAAGGTTCTCGTAGGAAAAAACCCGTAATAAAATAGTAACACGAGTAACAGGACCCAATTCAGAGGTTACGTTACATTCCTCACAACCGGCATGGCGAATTCTAAAGTCGTGAGACCTGGTACAAGGCACTTCATTTTACAGGTAATTCTTTTCGAGTTAATTGAAAAATTATCGTTAAGATTTCACGATTATGTTTATTGGGAAGTCTAAGAATTTGGGTTAAAAATAGCGTCAATTTTCAACGTTTTCAATCATGATGTTTTCTACTGTCAGTTTTCAGTGCTACCATACTAACGATTTCAAAGTTCACTACATTTTCGCAAACTGAATATTTTTAAATTCCCTAGAAAGGACCCCAGATCGAACTGGGTCGGAAGTCAGATTTGCTACCGGAAGTTCTTATGCTGGCTTCACCCCCGTGAGGTACCCCATCCCCAAACCGCTCGATACCCAAATGTGTGTCCCAGAAGTGAAGGTGCCATCCTGACGTTCGAGGACGCCGACGCTGAGATCCAAGACGCCGACGCTCTCCTATCGCAAGCTAGTTGCCAATCCTGGGCTGGTGCCCCAACACTGTAAGTTAGTGAATAAACCGTATTTCTGGGTAATATCTGGTGTTATGACTGACTGAACCTTATCTCAGCTTTTCCCTTTTTTTCCATTTCCAAATATTACAACCAATTTCCGGGCAGTTGGCTACACCTCCTTAGTTGGTTTCGTAAACAAATTGGGCCTAGTCTTTAAAAACTGTCAAAACTTTCATTTTGTTGATGAAAATTGTTTAATTAATAAATATTTATTGTCAGCCTAAAAAGTTTAGTAGCAAAGAGTAATCGCAAAGACCTTCTTAGTTGATTTTGTAAACTTATTGAGCCTAGTCTTTAAAAACTGTCAAAACTTTGATTTTCTTTATTAAAATTGTTTAATTAATTAATATCTACTGTCAATTTGAAAAGTTTAGCAGCGAAGAGTAATCGCAAGGACCTTCTTAGTTGATTTCTTAAACAAATTGAGCCTAGGATAGGGTGGGGCGAAATGAGCATAGTTGTATTTGTAACGTCAGTATTTAAAATTTGCTAATTTAATGCTTGAAAGTATTTCGTTATGTATATTCTACAAATGTTTTTAATTATAATTTTGCCAAGATAAAAGTAAATAAAAAAGTATATGCGGAATGAGAAACGAAAATAAAGCGCTTGGCTCATATCGCCTCATACATGGGGCGGGATGAGCTAGGCAGTGGGCTGGATGGAGTACTTAATTAAATGACTTATTATATATTAACCATAAGTAAGAGTGTTGTTAAGTTAGAGTATCATAAAACGAAAACATATCTTACACATATTTTTCACAAATTGGACGGAACATTTAAAGTATTTAAAGTTAAAAAGATGCAATCCTTAATCCTAACCTCTACTGTAACTAACTCTACAAACAGTGAATAGAAAAACGATTTATATCTGCAAATATCTTTTAATAATTGTATTACATAAATTAATATAACCATTTTTCAACTTACCGGCGTAGATTGTCTCAGTAAAAGTCGAATTCTACAGTAAGGAAACTCTCAAATACTAGACTGGTCTACTACATGACGCTGAATTTCATATACTGAGGTTTTAAGCCGTTTTAAAATATTTTTGCCGTATTTTTCAACCACAAGAATGTTCTTTTATTTTTATAGCATTTTACGAGGTTTCAAACAAAGTTATATAAGAAATATACCAGAAAAACAGTGCTCTCTTCTGGTTGCCAGCAACTCATATTATTTGTTAATACAGACGTATAACAGTACAGCTCTCAAACTTTTTCTGAGCATTTTTTTCGACAAGATTATTTTTTTATACGTTTGAACCATAATTAACACACTGCACAATCTGATATAATGAAACATTGCATCATAACCTACTGACTGCTACACTAAGAGGTTACGTTAATGCACAGGAAGAGGTGGCTCATTCCGCCCCAGAACAGTGGCTCATTCCGCCCCATATGACACTTGCAAGTAAAATCAAAATTTTACCTATTTCTGTTTTACAATATAAAAATATGTTGCAAACTTAAAGTTTAATAAATAAGCTATCTAAATAACCACTGGAAAAACATTTAATATGTGATTTTGCGTGATTCTTGGACTTTTTAGACAAATTAAAAATAGCAGAAGACAGGTCTTAACATTTCTGCTTTCATTTTTTCCATGTTTATTCAACATTAAGCGAAAAAATTTTTAGAAGAAGTTTGATAACGTTCTTCCTAATATTAGTACGAAGAACAGTTACAAAAGAAATGATAGCCTCCGAGAAAATTGAGTGGCTCATCTTACCCCCTATGCTCATCTCGCCCCACCCTACTTTATTCTTTAAAAACTGTCAAAACTTTGATTTTGTTTATGAAAATGTTTAAATAATTAATATGTATTGTCAATTGGAAAATTTGTATAGCGAAGACTAATCGGAAAAACGCACTTAGTCGAATTCGTAAACAAATTGAGCCTATTCGTTAAAAAATGTAAAAACTTTGATTTTGGTAATGAAAATATTTAAATAATTAATATTTATTGACCATTTCAAAATGTTTACAGCGAAGAGTGATCGCAAAGACCTTCTTTGTTGATTTCGTAAACAAATTGAGCCTAGTCTTTAAAAACTGTCAAAACTTTGATTTCGTTCATGAAGATGTTCAAGTAATTAATAGTTATTGTCAATTGGAAAAGTTTTATATGTAATTATGTTAAAATTATTGATATTCAACTTGTAGGAAAAGTATGAATTAATAAAGATATATTTAGAAGTTTTTGATAGTTTTTTGAAAAATTCATGAATAATTTGAAATTTGAAAATATTTCAAAACATGAAGAAAATGTTGAAATTTAAAGCTTTTTAGAATTTTGAAAGATTTCACGAGAGAAAAAAATCTTTTCAAGATTACTATTAAAATAAAAAATTATCTGTTATTTTGAAAAATTAATTGTAAGAGATTATTTGAACACATTTAAAAAACTTTAAAGCAAATTATAAAAAAGAGACGACGACAAAATCCCAAAAACAAAAATTCTCGAAGCTGTAGAATTCCCGAAAAAGAAAATATTGTAAGTAGAGAATTCCCCAAAGTATAACATTCCTGACAATGTGAAATTTCCAAATTGAAAAATAAGATAATAATACAATTCCTTATAGTTTATAATGTGAATGAATTAAAAAATTTCAGAACATAAAAAATTAAAAATTCGTTGAAATAATAAATAAATGATGAAATACAAAATTACGAATAAGGTCTTTGCGATTATCCTTCGCTACAAAACTTTTCAAATTGACAACAAATACTAATTATTCAAACGATTTTTATAAACAAAACGTAAGTTCTGACGCTTTTTAACGAAAAGGCTTAATTTGTTTACGAAATCAACTATGAAGGTCTTTGCGATTACTCTTCGCTATAAACATTTTCAAATGGACAATAAATATAAATTATTTAAAGATTTTCATAAACAAAATCAAACTTTTTATATTTTTTAACGAATAGGCTCAATTTGTTTACGAAATCAACTAAGAAGGTCTTT
>CAKNYM010047383.1:31977-43072 GCA_932195095.1 Andricus curvator | reverse complement strand
TAACGAATAGGCTCAATTTGTTTACGAAATCAACTAAGAAGGTCTTTGCTATTACTCTTCGCTACGAAACTTTTTACATTGACAATAAATATCAATTATTTAAACAATTTCGTTAGCAAGATGTAAGTTTTTATATTTTTGAACGAATAGGCTCAATTTGTTTACGAAATCAACTGCGAAGGTTTTTGCGATTACTCTTCGCTATAAAACTTTTCAAATTGACAATAAATATCAATTATCTAAACATTTTCATAAACAAAATCAAAGTTTTCATATTTTTTAACGAATAGGCTCAATTTGTTAACGAAATCAACTATGAATGTCTTGGCGATTACTCTTCGCTATAAAACTTTTCCAATTGACAATAAATATTAATTATTTTAATATTTTCATGAATAAAATCAAAGTTTTTACATTTTTTAAAGAACTCAATTTGTTTACGATATGAACTAAGAACGTTTTTGCGGTTATTCTTCGCTATAAAACTTTTCCCATTGACAATAAATATTAATTATTTAAATATTTTCATAAACAAAATCAAAGTTTTGACGGTTTTTAAAGACTCGGCTCAATTTTTTACGAAATCAACAAAGAAGGTCTTTGCGATTACTCTTCGCTGTAAACATTTTGAAATGGTCAATAAATATTAACTATTCAAATATTTTCATTAATAAAATCGAAGTTTTTATATTTTTTAACGAATAGGCTCAATTTGTTTACGGAATCAACTGAGAGCGTTTTTGCGATTAGTCTTCGCTATAAAAGTTTTGCAATTGACAATAAATATTAATCATTTAAACATTTTCATAAACAAAATCAAAGTTGTTATATTTTTTAACGAATAGGTTCAATTTGCTTATGAAATCAACTAAGAACGTTTTTGGGATTAGTCTTCGCTATTAAACTTTACCGATTGACTATAAATATACATTATTTACACATTTAAACATTATTTGATTATTTAAACAAGCAGCTAAAGTTAAAAACAAAAAATCTCTAATGGTCCACTGGGTCCTGGTAAACTTCACGCTAAAGCTTGGATATTCAGCAAAAGCAGTGTGGATTCGCCACGCGTCAAATGCTTCATCTAAGCCAATAAAGATCCCTGATCTGTCTGTCTCGTTCGATCTTGATGCCTTCCTTTCAAGCCACCTAAGTGAGGTAGCCATTTCTAGTCAATCTTGACTCAATACCTTTTCCATCTCTGATAAAGACTTGCAAGTGGCAACACCAGTGCATTCACCTTCTCTACTTCCTTTGGACTCTTCTGAAATATCTCACTTGGACTGTGGTTCAAGCTCTGCTTGTTTCTCGTCCATGAACTCTTCTTCAGTGATCCGCCTTCAAGATTCAACGGATATATCAGCAAATCTTTCTCAATTAAACCCCGTCCCTCCGTCGCCCGATGTCTCACGCATTTCCATATGTAACGACATGGTTTCTCCGTTGGAATCAACTTTTTTCTCTATTAGTAATTACCCTTCTTCGGATATTTATTTAAATGTTTCCTTCGGTGATCCCAGTCTTTCTCATTGTAGCAGCGGGCGAGGCAAGCGATTGCACTTGGCACACATAAATGCGAGATCACTTCCTACTAAAATAAGTGAAATCACAGACATCATCCATTTGTAGATAGATAGATAAACGTTTATTCTTCAGCCTGCTGGCCTTAAAAAATTGACTTGCTTACACTTTCATTTTTTTACAGAATTGTCTTTAAACTAACCCTTAAAACTAACATCCTTCCACACCTTATCTCTAACGCCGCTCGCTCTTATCGTCTTGCCTTCCTCGCTTCGCCTCGCCTCGCACGCATGTCCCTACTTTCTCGCTTTGCCTCGCATTACCAAACTCTGCCTCCGCGGCTTATACCTAATACTTATCTACTATTTACAATATTTACATTTACTTATATTAACTTCCTCCTCTATTTACAATTTTTTCTTCTCCATTCCTCTTCCTCCTTCCTTCTCTTCTTCACCATCTTACCCAAGATTCCCTTCACCCATGCTACTGCCCTTTTGTCCCCCCTTTCATGCATCAATACCTCCATGCTTATCCCACTCCTTTCCACCTCTACGCACCACTCCAACCAGTGCTCCACTCTTGCCTCCCTCTTCCCACATAGTTCACACATCCTCTTTTCCCTAGCGAGCCAGAACCTATTAAAACCCTCCGTGCACCCACATCTCATCCTCGCTATAGGCTCCTGACTTCCTTTCTCTCCTTTCTCACACAAATATTGCGCTCTCGCCCTTGGCATAATCTACACATAGTCCCCATTAAACCTTGCCTCTCTTATTCTCTCTTCCCCTGCTGTCTTCTCTCTCTCCATGCCATTTTTCTTAACCAACTCATATACCTTCCTTCCTTCCTCATGCATCCTTCTCACTTCATCCATCTGCAGTCCATTCGTTCTAAAATACCTTTCTCTTTCAACCTCCATCGTCCCACCCCCTCTCCTGTTCTCCTTCTCCCACCAACATTCCCTAACCAGCTTACTTCCCCCCTCTTCCAAAAATTTTTCCTCATATTTACACGCCCGACTCCCCGCTAGAATCCCTACACTCGTTCTCCCCGTCTCCCTCCTGACAATTTAATTAGGAGTGTTCCTTGCCAGCCCCAGTGTCCACTTTACATACCTCTCCTGTGTCCTATTTACCTCTTCGCTTTCCTTCCACCCCCACACCTCTACTCCATACAATAGCACACTCATCACTAGTGAGTCAAACAATTTCATTCTCCTTCCAAAATCATCTGCGAATAACTTCTTTCGCAACCCCCACACTTGCCTCATCACCACATTTGCCCTCCTCACTCTCTCTTTTATGTGACCATCCACTCCGCCATTCCTCCGAAACAAGAAACCCAGGTACACAAACTCTTTCACCTCCTGCACCGCCTTTCCCTTCCACTTCCACTCTCCTCCCTTATCTCTCCCCCCTCCTTTTCTGAACACCATGACCTTGTACTTTTCCGCATTCAGTTCTAACCTGTTGTTATCCAGGTATCTTCTCAACCTCTTCATCATTTCCTTTAAGGCCTCCTCGCGTTTTGCCAACAACACTATGCCATCTGCATACGCTAGTGACCAAATTCTAACCCCTCCTATCCTGACTCCTCCTACAACTCCGGCCTCCAGCTTACTTTCCATATCCGCAATTAAAATCGCAAAAAGCGTTGGGCTAAGCGGACACCCTTGTCTTAACCCCCTTATCCATCCAGAATCTCTCCGAAATCCCCTGCCCTCCTCTTACCTTATCTTTGGTCTCCTCATATATCTCTCTTACCCTCTCGATCAGGCCTCTCTCCACTCCCCTATCCTCCATCGCCGATAGTACTCCTACATGCCCTAAAGCCCGCCTGCGTCTCCAGCAATATTCCTTTCCCCTCGACATCCTTCCGCAGCCTCTCCGCCACCACCATCGCGTATACATACTTTATACGCCGTATTCATTAGCGTAATCCCTCTATAATTTTCCTGCCTATCCTTATCTCCCTTTTTGTACAGAGGCACTATTAACCCTTCTCTCCACCCTCGTGGTAATCCCTCCCCCCTCCATACTTTCTTTACTACCTCCTTCAGCCTCTCCCTAACCACTTGTGTACTAAACAGCCATGCTTCGTTCTCTACCCCATCCAGCCCTGCTGATTTTGACCTTCTTAACTTCCTTATCTGTTTCTCTATCTCCTAGTCATTCTCTTTCTCCTCTTTCTCCTCTTTCTCCTTTTCCTGTTCTTTCTTCTTACACATAAATCTAAACCCCTTCCTCATTTCTACGTACTCCTTCCTTTTCGCAGTACCCTCTTTCCACTTCTTATACTTCCTCTTCACCTTCCTTTTCATCTTTTTACATTCCCTATCCCACATACGGCTTCACCATTCCTTTCTTCTTCTTTCTGAATACCTTCTTTTGCACACACCCTTTCACCTTCTTTTTCAGATCCTCCCATATCTCTTCCACCGACTCCCCTTCAAAGCGTACCTTTTATAACTGCTCCTGATACTTTTTGATTGCCACCCTCGTCCAGGTCACCCTCTCCCCTATCGAGAATTCTTCCTCACATTGCCTTCCGCCACCCTCCCCTCTTATCCACAGTCTGTATGGCTGATGGTCTGATTCCACCCGTCCCCTCTACTGCGAATTTGTCCGTCTCCTCCCATCCTTGCATATTCATGACCACATAGTCTATCACCGATACCCCCACCTCAGTTACATATGTGTATTCTCCCTCTTCGTCCCCAGTTGTCATACCATTCGCCACCGCCCAGCCTCTATCCTCCATCCAGTCCCTTAGAATCTCCCCCTCATTATTTATTGTCTTATCCTTCGATTTCCTTTCGAAGCTCTCTCCTTCCCTGTAAAGTCTTCCTTCCCTCTCCATCCTCGCATTAAAGTCCCCACCCAGTACCAACATACCCTCCTCTCTTTTGCCTAGCAAGTGTTCCACCCTTTCTTTAATTCTTTCCATCCCATCCTTATTGTACACTGTCACAAACTTACACGTTAACCCTCCTATCCTTACTTCCCTCATTTGCACTCCCTCCCCCTCTTCTTCTCTATTAACTTTTTCCTCTAATTCGCCCACTGGCCCTTCCTTTCTTCTTCACTCCGACCGCCCCCTGGAGTCTCCACCTGTACCCCCTTGGCAGCTTTGGTTCTATTCTATCCCATTCCTTTCTTTCTACCCACGTCTCCACCAGTCCCACAACATCAAATTTCTGGATACACTTCCTTCAACACCTCTTTCTCCTCGTTCCACACCCACATTTTCTCGTTTACTCTTATTTTCCGATATCCTACGTTCGCTGTTCTCCCTTCTCTCCTCTCCTTCCTAACCCTGTCGTACAGCATTCTCGGCACATCCCTTTCCTTTCTCGTCAAATCGTGATCGATGAAAACTCCCTCATCCTTTATCCTACTCTCATTTCGCATTACCCCCAACTTTTCTTCCCAACTCTCCAACTCCACAACCGCCACTTACTTCTCCTTTCTCCCCTCCACCTTAATTTTCCCTACCCTGCCTTTAACCCACCCTATGCTCTGCAGCAGCGCTTCCACGCCCTCTCTTTCTTCTCCGCTCTTTAGCTTCAACCCTCTTATCACGATATTATTTCTCCTGTCTGCCTTCTCTTTTCTCCCCATTCTCAACTTCATTGCCCTTATCCTTTCCCTATCCGCCCTCTCCTCCTTTTCAGTAATTCCATTTCCGTTCTGCCCTCTACCTTCTCAAGTCTTTTTTCCGTCCTTTCTTTCCACACCATAATCTCCTCTTCCATCTACTTTATTTTAACTTCTTTTTCTTTCCTTTCCCTCTCTAACCCTTCTATTCTCTCCCTCAGCTCTTTCACCTCCTTGTCCCATTTTGCATCTCTAATTCTCAAGTCCTCCCTCATACCTTCCATCTGCTCCTTAGTCCCCCTTACGTCCTCCCTCAGCCCCCTGATCTTACCTACCAGCATCCCGAGAGCCTCCTCCGAATACCCCTCCATTTTTCGGGGGGGGGGGGGGGGGGTGACCGAAGTGTTATCCCGCTTTTTTTAAACGGGCTCTCAACCTCGCTCTTCTCCGGACTCTCTTGGCTGTCTCTCTTCCTTTTCAAGAGATCCTCCCCGTCACTTGCGCTCGACGCTCTCTCCCTTACCTTCTCGCTTCCTTCGTTCGCACCGTTCCGATTTCTCCCTCTCCCCAATGCGCCGCTCGACACCGGACCACGCACAGTTGGTCGTCGTGGCCTGTGGAAAATTTCCTCCTCGTCAATTTCACTAGCAGCACTGCAAGCACTGTCACTGCACACCTCCCGTTCTACCGCCGGTAACTGGAACCTATCCATGCAGTACCTTCCACAGCCGACAGATGTCTCTGCAAAATCACAGCCAAATTTTCCCTTTATTTCCATTTTTTTTTTCTTTTTATATTCCTCAAAGCCCCTGCAGACACCCCTTTCTCTTCCTTAACATCCCCTACCTCTGCGAGACCCACCCTTGACCCCTCGGAGGCCCAAGACTCCCGACCACAAACTCCCCCGACTCCTCGCCAACATAACCTCACTTTCTCTTTTTACCTAAATCCCACCTCACACCTACGCTGAAACTAACTTTGTATCTTCCCAATTCACCCCACACAACCTTACTCACCCCCTAGGCTTCCACACTCACACTCCACTCACACCTTCCACACAAATTCTGTAAAATCCTCTCACCACCTGTCACTGAACACGTTCTCACTATCGCCACCAACATGCAAGTCCATCATCCATTTGTATAACATCGACATTCTTGTAATCTCAGAAACTTGGCTTCGTTCAGATGTCGCCGACTCTGCGATAATAATTAAGGGTTTTAGTTTAGTACGGGCTGATCACAGAAGCCGCAAGGTGACGAGAGGAGGTGGGGTCGCTATTTATATTGAAGATGATCTTAGCTACGAGACTGTGTATAATAATTATACTCTTATAATTATATTATAATACTTATACTCCATTTTTAACGGGTGTTCCCGATGACATCCCTGTGGACGAAAATTTCCCGGGCTAGGGAGAGAGCTCGATCCGAATGACGCACTTCAAAAACTGTAATAGATAAAGATAAATATATGTTCCTACGTAACCTCGCAACTGGCTCCCTACGGCGCGAAAAAAACGGGTATGTGGCTAGCCTCTCAGATAGGCCCTCTTGCAAACACATGTGGGAAAAGGTAAACCTGGCAGGTGTCTGGTCAGGATAAAGACAGTTCTCTCGAAGAGATCTGCCGATGGATCCCACTAGCATTAATTACTATTATCTAGATACCATACCGCCAGCAGTAGCGTCAGAGGCACTATTTCGCCACCTTCAGTCATCTGCTAGCAACTTTGTACACAGAATACTTTCGCATTCCAGGAAATTGATCTTAGTCATTTGTATCACCCTATGAGATCATTCACTTCGACAGCTACGGGATCGGACGGCATAAATAGTTCCTCAGTTTATCTTTGTGTACCCTCGTGTCTTCCTGCGTTATTAAATATTATGAATACCTCGTTAAGGCAGGGAAAATTTCCCTCGGCATGGGGATCAGGTATTGTTCGTCCTCTTCCTAAAGGCGATAGTCCGAAATCATTTGGTAACCTGCGCCCAATAACCATTCTGCCTTACCTTTCGAAGGTATTAGAGAAGATCTGTCTTCAGCAGTTGACACCCTTCATTGACAAAAACAAAGTATTACCTCCCAATCAATCGGGGTTTCGGAAGGGCTTTTCGGCTGCAACAACTCTTCTTCACGTCTCGAATGAGATAGAAAGGTCCCTGGACTGTTCAGAGGTAACCCTACTGGCCTTGCTGGACTTATCTCGGGCTTTCGAGACCCTTGATCATGGGGTGCTTTTGAAAAAATTAGAATTGATAGGAGTAAGAGGGACATCACTTGCTTGGTTCACAGGGTTTATCTCTAGTGGAAGTCAGCGTGTTGGAGTATCAAGCTCTCAGCCTACACTTATGTCCCCACGCAGAGCAGTGAATAGGGGAGTACCCCAGGGGGCGGTGAGTAGCCCTACCTTGATTTCTGTTGACACAAACGACCTTTCTGACTCCTCGAAGGAATTTTTGCGTAGGGTAGAGCAGATCTCAAAGGGCAGAATTAAAATAACCATACACATGTATGCAGGTGATACACAGGTGTACATCCGTTGAAAGCGGAAAGACATTAATGATCTTCTTCCTAATTTCTCAATAAATGCTACTCAACTTTACATCGTCTCGCAGGCATAAAATCTTAGGCTTATAATGCAGTCGAATTGGGGCTTTGAAGAGAAAGTATCTAAAAAGGTCAATGCCGCGTATATACGTTTACGAAAATTGTTTCCATTACGTTGGGCTCTCCCTACTAGTACTAAACTTCTATTATGCGAATCGCTGATATTGTCTCTTTTTGATTATGCATATACGAGAAAATGGACCAACGGTGGAGATTGCATCTCTGCGTCCTCGCGTTCAAAGTTTGGTCAACGGAGACGCCGATTTACCTACGAAATCTCATTTGCAGTGTGGTAGAAAATCGGGCGAGAAAATCTCTTGTCACAAGATCCAACGAAAAATTTTCGGTTCCTTCGACACGCAGTGCGAAGGCGGAAGCTACTTTTTCATGCTTAGCTCCTCGTTTGTTAGACGTTCTTGAAGATCATATTGATTCGTATAGTGCTCAATCTGCGGAAAACGAAATGTAATAAAAAATTGCGGATGGAGCCTTAAATCCGTTGAGAACCTGTCACGTGCGAAAAAGATACTCATCGCCGATTTATATATGATGGTCCCGTATTTTTAGTCAGTAATTTAATGTACGATTGTACAATAATATTTTTGTTTGTTTTTTCTCTCCTTTTAAACTAGTTAGCGTCAACAAGGAGTTATTCTATAGTAAGCATTTCAGTTAGATTGTAGAAGGTTAGGTTGTAAAGAAGCTCAGCTGAACCTCGGTCTTTTATGTCCACTCGTCTATCTCTTTCTGTAAGCTCATGTACATATTTCGTGGAACATAATAAAGACATATTATTATTATTTTCAGAAACAAAATCAAAGTTTTTATATTTTTCAACGAATAGGCTCAATTTGTTTACGAAATCAAGTGAGAAAATCTTTGCTATTACTCTTATGTTACGTCTCAATAAACATAACTTACCTTATATTTTATTAAATTAAATGATGGTTCCTCGTTTCAGATTCTAATTGAATATTAACTAGAAAACTGGGATGAGGATAACGACCCACCACAAGAAATAAAATAATTAAACATGAATTTAAGTTTTATAAATTAATTGAGGTTTATATAAACAATTACAAATTGATTGAAGTAAAATACAAAAGTTAAGTTAAAAGATCAAAAATGATGCAGATGGAGTGCTCTTCCTGCGATTACCTCTTCTTCTTTGGTTTTAGTCCACCTTAAATAGGGATGACTAGTTAGTCAAACAATAGAGTAAAGAGATCTACGGACCCTATGTGGGACCCGTAGGGGGTGAGTAGCGAACAATTCAGGCTGAGGTGACCAGGTCAGTGAATCTGGCCGCCGTTTTCCCTTTCTGGCAGGTGCTTTTTTGAATTCGGACTCGAGGTTTCCGCACAGAAGTTAAACTTTAGAAGGACTGATGAAACACCGGTGTTACTTGGTTGACGGGCCGAGTGTCTTGGACCGGAGTTTAGGGTTTCGATGATTTTTTGTTGTACCGACTTGTTGTTCTAAACTAAACTGATGAACTGCCTAAACTGCCTAAACTGATCTTCTGCTTCCAAATCTGCTGTATTTATACACGAGATCACTCCTAAGATTCCCGTAAGGCTGAGTGATATTAGAAGTAGGGAATCATCTTGGTTCCAATCAGCGCTGACAATCAATTATGTAGAAAAGTGGTAGGAGTCTAATTATCCAATGGGCATTGTGGATTATATGTATGCCCATATACGGAAAATGTCGCAGTAGCTATAATGCACTATATCCCTTCCTAGTCCAAAGGGGTAATTAGTAGGATAGCCAATCAGCGATGATGAATCGTGATGTGCCCAAATATAGAGAATGGGGCAGTTACCAAAATATATGGTATCCCTTCCTAGATGACAAAGGCTGAGATACTCTAATGAGCAGAGGGGCATAAAGTTTGCGTGTGTTATTTGTGGGAGGCTCACCCTCCTACAGCTGTCATCTTGATTGAGATATTTATCGCTTTCGTATCGAAGATGCTCGTGTCCATTGCATATACATAAGTAGGTCAAGATGCTTGAATCTTGTAGACGAGCAGTATAGGTACCAGCATTTTGTAAACGTATGGGGCTGAAAATCTGTCCTGTTCTTAAGGTTGGCCTGTTGATTAATTTATAGCTCGTCAATTAATGTGCGTTTGCTGGCTGTGTTAGTTATGCAAATTTTATGTAGCCCGCTTATTTTAGTCTACTGTGCTGTATATGTGCTGTAGGTACCAGCATTTGAAAACGTTTCGGATTGAAGATGTGACTAGGTAGCATGATTGCTTCGTTGATTAATTTCTGGTCCTTTAATTATTGTGTGCCCATTTGTTGTGTTGAATATGTGAGAATTTTATGTGTATCGCTTATTTTCGTTTACTGTTTTATGTAAGTGCTATAGGTACCAGCAATTTGTAAGCCTATGGGATTGAAAATGCAGCTAGCTTTCCTGGTTACCTTGTTGATTAATGTATGTCTTCTTGATTAGCGTGTTCCCGTTTGTTGTGCGAAAGTTGATGCGTACAGCTCATCTTGGTCTATTGCGTTGTTCGTTAGGAAAATGATCTTTACGAATGATTTTAACAATATTAGGTTTGTTTATAATATGATGTTGACAATAATAATTGGATATTGGATAGGATCTTTCAGCTTGTTGTTTTATTATTGAATAAAAATGTCATGTAGTTATAATCTGTTCTTTATAATTAGTTATTATTAGAATTTGTAGGTTCCGGAAGCTACGATCATGGTTCTTTAAAATCAACCAATCCCGACGCAACTGGAACGTGTACGTCATCCGCTTCTGCTCCTTCTGTCCTAGAAGGTAAGCAAGAGCGGGAAATTTACGCGAGATAACATCAGGCAACACTGTTCCTTGGAGTCAGGTCTCTAGCCGCGGATGATCTTACGCGGCAGACGGGACATTTTGAGATGAAGTTTCACCTCTGGATACTTTTTTAGAGCTACCAATCTTTGTAAAATGTTATGAGGAACAGTGTTGACGGACCAGATGAAGTGATCCCAGAAGAACAGCCTTTTGCATCCGGTTCGCGATGGAATGAGCCTGACGCTGGCAAGCCGGAATCTTGTTGAGTTGGCTAATAAATGAAGCTTTCATACCTCCAAGATAGCCGATTATGAGAACTACAAGATGGACTTTGAAGCCTTGGTAGAGCCTGCTTAGCTCGACCAGAAGTGCTTGATATTTCGCCCGTTTTTCTTCCTCCTTTGCCGTGATATTACCATCGGCTGGTGCCGAGAATTCAATCACGTAAATGATCTTGTTCTTCAGATCTTGGAGGACAATATCAGGCTTCGTAGCACTGATACGTTGAGTGGTCGAGAATGAGAAATTCCAGTAGATCTTACACTGATCATTCT
>CAKNYM010047383.1:0-31967 GCA_932195095.1 Andricus curvator | reverse complement strand
CACAACGGACTCGAGTTCCCCCTGGGCGTATGGCAAGACGGGCAATAGATCAACACCATAGAAGTGCCTCAGATGGTAATATAACACTTTTAGAGCCGCATTGTGTCTCTCTATGTACCCGTATCGTGCATATTTTGAGCATCCACTGAGATCATGTCCAAGTGTTTCTGGCTCTTGCTTGCACGCTCGGCAGTTGGTATCGCCTACAGGTATATTCATTATGCGCTCGCGGTAAACTAAGGTGTCTATAACGCCATCTTGACAGGCAAAAAGAAATCCCTCAGTCTCCGATTTTAATCCAGCAGACTTGAGAAACATGTTTGACAGACCCATCGAGAGCTCTTCTCTACGTATAATGCCGTAGAATTTACCATGAAGGGGCTTGTCAGCATGTTCTCTTAGTAGAAGCGTATGTTCTGCTTCCTGTACACGACTTTTGAGCACCAAAGGTGTTAGTGATGTTAGGCCATGTGTAGTGTCGCTGGAATCAAATGGGAAGCCAAGCTCCTCTGCGGCCCTATCTGCGGCACGATATAGAAACGCCGCAGCATTGACGACTTCATGTTGATGTACTAGTCGCATAAGAAAATCTGTGCTGTTTAGAACTGAGCAGGCTGTAGCCAGAACCGTTCTGCGATGAAGACACTCTAAGCTCAGCAAGCCTCTACCCTCTTTATCTCGAGGGAGATATATTCGAGGTACGGAAGATCTAGGATGATGACTTCGATGGATTGTCATCATCTTGCGTGTGCTTCGGTCAAGTTGCTTCAACTCATCGACGTTCCATTTTACTGCACCAAACGTGTAGAGCAGTATAGGAACGGCCAGCATATTGGTCGCCTGGATCTTATTCTTTCCAGATAATTCGGAAGCCCAAATTTTTCTGAGAATTTGGCGATACCTTTTTCCAAGGGCCGTTTTTAACGCAAGCACATCATGGGTTTCCGCTTGCGGTATTCCAAGATATGTATATGTTTCTCCAATACCAAGATGTTGAATGGTATTTCCGCCGATGAGTTGAACATCCTGATCGTGACCCGATGATGTAGTTTCTAGTCTTCCTTGGTGTAGGTGGACGCAGGCACACTTGTCCAGTCCGAAGCTCATGCCAATCGCTTTAGAGTACCTATTTACCGCCTCCACAAGGATGTTAAGGTCCTCTTTCGAGGAAGCAAAGAGTTTAAGGTCGTCCATGTATAAAAGGTGGTTGACCTTATGTTCTCTTTTGTTCGGCGGGCCACATAGGTATCCAGAGCTTTTGCCTCGGAGCACAATAGATAGAGGCAAGAGGGAGATGCAGAAAAGTATCGGACTTAGAGAGTCTCCTTGGAAGACTCCCCTCTTATATGTGATATAGCTTGTAGTCACTTGTCTTTTGTCAGATGTTATGACAAATCTTGTCCGCCACAAGAGCATAAGCTCTTTTATGCATCTCACTATTTTTGGATGCACCTCCATGCATTCAATCAGCTTAATAAGTAGCTCATGGTTCGTGTTATCGAATGCCTTAAGGTAGTCAATCCAAGCCATGGACAGATTGCGTCGATACCTGATCGAGTCCTGGGTGATACACCTGTCTATTAACAGGTTCTCCCTGCAACCTGCCAGACCTCTCTTGCATCCACGTTGTTCAACTATTGCACTCCATACCGGCTAGATAGATGTTAATATCCTCTCTTTGAGGATGCCAGTGAATAGCTTGTAGCTGGTGTTTAAACAAGCTATGGGCCTGTAGTTCTTTGGACTTGACAAATCTCCGGTCTTAGGAATCAATACCGTGCGTCCTTCCACTAGCCACTGCGGGACGGGTTGTTCTCCGTTTAAGAAAGTAGTAAATATACGAGCTAGATGTTGGTGCGTAGAAGTAAACTTCTTCCACCAAAAGTTGTTGATTTTATCTGGCCCTGGCGCTGAAAAGTTCTTAGTTCTAGCGATAACTTTCTTCACTTCTTGAGCAGTAATTAGTGGACACTCTTCCTCTGGACCTTGTAACCTTTGCCTTTGGCAAAAGTTATGAAAGAGTGATATATCTGAAGCGTCTTCATTTATCTGATAAGTATCTCCATATACTTGTTCCCAGAAGACTTGAATCTCTTCTCGACTAGGCGGATTTTTAACGACACGTGACGTTTTATTGAACAGACGGGAAGGATGAGTAGAAAAGGTGGAATTTTCCTGAATCTACTTTACTCGCCGTTCAAGGCGCTGTTTCGCTGTTGAAAGAGATCTTATTTTTTGCGTCCAGTGCTGCTTGATGGTCAACAGTTTACACTTGTTCAGCGTGTGATTTGCTTTCCTTAAGTTTCGAGCAAGTGCCCTAACTTTTGGAGTGAATTTTTTATTTAATGTTATGTAGCTAATCACGCACTGAATATTTGATGCATGCCGTCTCGCCGTTTCAATTTTGAATTGAAGCTGTGCAATACGACACCGCCTTCTCGGAAACAACACAGTTCAGATTCCAGAGATTAACATCTTCGGGGAGCAAATCGGGGAGAGCAGTATTAGCTTCAGCTAATTTGTCCATCCTGAGAAAGACTTTTTGGTGGATAGATCTCCTACTTCTCATGTTAGCATTATCGGTTATCTGCAAAGTTGGTCTTGCTGGAACGGGTGGATAATTAGTTATTATTATTATTATTATTATAAAATTTGCCAGACGTGACACCTTTCCCCCTTAAGTTTGAGCATGGGAATGCAATGACCATGATGAAACTTGTTTACTACAATTTGTGTGCTTGAACTTTTGGGTTCGGTTGTCTACGTAGCGGATCTTATATTCTAGGAACGCACGCTTTTGAGGAAGAGGAAGAGATTAAATGTTCGTCCTTTTATTATTTTTTAAATAATTGTTTTGGGATCTTTTCGTCTAACTCTGAATGGGTGACGGACAACTTTGCACGTAGCAACTGTGCACGTCGATGGCCAGACGGACAACTGTGCACGTCCAAGTCCACATGAGCCCATCTGTGCACGTCAACATTTTGACGTGCAGAGTTGTCCAAGTACCATATGTGCACGTGCACAGTTGTCCAAGTGGCAACTGTGCACGTAAAAATTTCGATGTGCACAGTTGTTACTTGGACAACTGTGCACGTACACAGATGATACTTGGACAACTGTACACGTGCACAGATGGTACTTGGACAACTGTGCACGTCAAAATTTCGACGTGCACAGGTGGACTCCTGTGTACTTGAACGTGCAGATATGCCACTTTCCTAACTGTCCACGTGCACAGATGTCACTTGCCCAACTGTGCACGTGCACACATGTCACTTGCCCAACTGTGCACATGCACACATGTCACTTGCGTAACTGTGCACGTGCTTAGATACCACTTGTCCAACTTTGCACGTGCACATATATCACTTGTCCAACTGTGCACGTGTACAGATGTAACTTGTCCAACTGTGCACGTGAACAGATGTCCCTTGCCCAACTGTGCACGTTTATGCCCTCACGTAAGGGTTTATACGAGGGTGGTCCTTTATATCTACGTATAATAAATTTTTAACAGTTAAAATTATTCAATCCTGGTGGAATGGAGCGTACTAACTTTTTAAAAGTTTTTTTTTTAAATATTTTAAAGGCTATTTTTATGAAAACATTCCTTCCAAATTATTATAAATATAAGAAAATCTTTTTTCAAATTTATTTTGCTTCCTCATAGAGGAAGCTTGTAAACGAATTCAGAGAATTCAGAGAATTCAAAGAATTCAAAAAATTTAAAGAATTCAAGGAATTCAGAGAATTTAAGCAATTCAGAGAGTTCAAGAAATTCAGAGAGTTCAAGGAATTAAGACAATTCCTTCAATTCAAAGAATTGAAGAAATTCAGAGAATTCAAAGGATTCAGAGAAAGCAAGGCATTCAGCGAATTGAAGGCATTCAGCGAATTCAAGGAATTCAGCGAACTCAAGGAATTCAGGAAATTCAGAGAATTCAACGAATTCAGGGAATTCAGAGAATTCAGAGTATTCAAGGAATATAGAGAATTGAAGGGATTCAGATAATTCAAGGGATTCAGAAAATTAAAGGCATTTAGCAAATTGAAAGGTCAGTTACACCAGCTTGACCCACTCTTAATTTTCGGGTTTTTTAAAGCCCACTGAATTTTGCGCCGCAAATGCGCTCATATGCGCCATCGAAAAAAATGTTGAGGCACATTGATAACAGAGTTATCAGCGATCAGAATGGGAAGAGGGGGGGGGGGGGCTAGCGCGATTTTTCTACAGTAATAACATTTTTTCAAATTCATCATAGCTATCCGTCATAATTTCAACTGCACTCCAATGCGCCACCACTTAACAATTTTGCGCTAGCTAATTAACAAAGATAGCATTTTGGGGGGAAGGACAGTGTGGCGCAGGTGGTAAATCTTCGACAGTTATATGGAATTTAAAATTTCGGATATCGAGTCATTCGTCTTCAAATGCGCTAATATGCGCCACAACATTTTTTTTCAAACTCTTAACAGTGTCCACGATACGAAGCATTTAACACTTTACAAAGTGATAACCATGTGATGACCAACAAAATAAAATGTTTTTATTTGGCAGCGATGAATGAACTTTCGTATGGGGTTTCAAATGCGCTCATATGCGCTATGAAAATTTTCTCAATATCTTCAAAATTACCCAAGATATGGAGGTCATAACGTTTTGCAAAGTGGTGACCACCAAAATAAAAAGTTTTCAATCCGCAGTTGTGAAGGGATTGTCGCATCGGGTTTCAAGTGCGCCATAACAATTTTCTGCATATCTTGAAACTTGCCTAAGATATGGAGGTCATAACATTTTGCAAAGTGATGACCAACAAAATGAAAAGTTTTTAATTCGCAGTGATGAGACTGTCGTATGAGGTTTCAAATGCGCTCATATGCGCCATAAACATTTTCTGAATATCTTGAAAATTGCCCAAGATATGGAGGTCACAACATTTTGCACAGTGATGACCACCGCAATAAAAAGTTTTTATTCCGCAGTGATGAAGGGACTTTCGTATGAGGTTTCAAATATGCTCATATGCCCCTTGAAAATTTTTTGCATATCTTGAAAATTGTCCAAGATATGGAGGGCATAACATTTGGCAAAGTGATGACCAACAAAATCAGAAGTTTTCAATCCGCGGTGATGGAGGGACTGTCTTATGGGTTTTCAGTGCGCTCATATGCGTCATGAAAATTTGTTGAATACCTTCAATTCACGGAATTCTTGAAATTCAAGGAATTTACGGAATTCGCGGGATTCATGGAATTCACGGAAATCATTGAACTGACGAAATTCACAGAATTTACTTCATTCATGGAATTCACTGAATTCATGATGTTCATTGAATTTACGGAATTCACTGAATTCATGAATTTCGTTAATTCAATGGATTCCGAGAATTCTGTAAAATCCATGAATTCCTCGAATTTAATGTATTCCGTGAATTCCTTCAATTGCATTAATTCCGTGAATTCCGTAAGTTCCATACATGCCTTGAAACTGCACTACGCACCCGTGAATTCCATAGAACTCTGCTGCGCAGATGTCAGCGCTATGTAACCGTACTGTGCATATATAAGTACCCCTGACCTTACTGTGCAACCATCGCTGCCGTGTAACTGTACTGCGCATGCGTAAGTTTTATAGAACTCTACGGCGCAGATGTAAGTCCTATGTAACTCTGCGGCGCATCTAGAAGCAACTTTTTACATTACTGCGTAGTCAAAAGTGCTGTGTACCATACTACGCATCTGTAAGTGCCATGTAACAGCACATCGCAGCCGTAAAGGCCGTGAAACTTTACTGCGCCACCATATGTGTCACTGTGAACTCTGATGTGCAGATACAAGTGTCCCGAAAATTTTACTGCGCAGAATAATGCGAAGTATTACTTTTCTGTGCATTCTTAGTTCCCGTCGAAAACTTTTGCGCAATCTCAAGTTAAGTCAATAATTTAAATACCTCAAACTAAACTCTCTCTCTGAAATCGCCTCTGTCCATTTCTCAAATATAATTCCCTTAAGAATTTAAAAGATTCCGGTCCGGACTCGGCCCTTAAGAAATTAAAGGATCCAGTGCGGACCCGAACCCTTAATGAACCTTTAAACATCAGGTCCAACCTAAAAGGTTCTGATCCCTAGGTAGAAGATGTTGGAACCATGATCGACAAACGAAACTGGTCGATATTTATCATTTCGGTATCTCGAACGACCTTCGACAAAGTTGGCTTGACGCTGATATCATTAAGTAAATTTAGTTGCAATATAAAAGTTGACAAAGGGCTTTTCGCATAGAACCTGAAATGCGTTCATATACGCCACTTTGTAAATTAACCAAAAAACATTATCAACCCCGTCATTACCACTTGTCATCGATTTATCCCACTTTTATATCATCAAATAACTTCGAAGTATGTATTTACAATTTTTTCCCAATTTAAAGATAATACATTGTTAACCGCTTGCGCGGTAATTATTCTGGTTGAAAATCGACTAGTCCCCTACTTGGTTAACATATGATTTTCTTGACATACCGCGAAGGAGCATGCGATTTCGGGGCCTGGCGCAAAACAGCAAGAGCGATTATTTTCACAGTCGATTGAAGCAACCACGTCACTATGGGCTTAAAGATACTCCGCTGTTCGCATGCAGCAATTTTCAAGATATTCAGAAAACTTTCATGGCGCATATGAGCGAATTTGAAACCCCATACGAAGTCCCCTTATCAATGCGGATTCCAAACTTTTTATTTTCTTGGTCATTACTTTGCAAAATCTTATGACCTCCATATCTTGGGCAATTTTAGGGTTATTCAGAAAATTTTCAGGGCGCATATGAGTGCATTTGAAACACCATACGAAATTCCATTCATCACTGCGGATTAGAAACATTTTATTTTGTTGTTCATCACATATAACTGTCGAAGATTTAACACCTGCGTCACACTGGTCCTCTCCAAAAAATGCTATCTTTGTTAATTAGCTAGCGAAAAATTTTTTCTTGATGGCGCATATCAACACATTTGGAGATCTTCAAGTTCATGCAATTCAAACTTTGATTTTTTAAACGGGGGGATAGCGTTTAGCCAGCCAGCCCCCCTCCCACGTAACACCTGCTATTAATCCTAAAAATTCGTGGCGCAAAATTTTTTATTGGTGGCGCATATGAGCGCATTTGCGGCGCAATTCAGTGGGCTATAAAAAAACAGAAAATTAAGATGGGGGGGGGGGGGTCGGTGGTGTAACTGACCTCAAATGGAAGGCATTCAGCGAATTCAAGGAATTCAACGAATTCAAGGAATTCAGGGAATTCAGAGAATTCAAGAAATTCAGGGAATTCAAGGAATTCAGAGAATTCAAAGAATTTATAAAATTCAAGGAATATAGAGAATTCAAGCAATTCAAGGAATTCATAGATTTTAAGACATTTTGAGAATTAAGAGTATTAAGAGAATTTGAGGATTTCAGAGAATTCCAGGAATTCCAAGAATTCTATGAATACAAAGAATTGAAAATCCTAAGAATTCACAGACCGGTTTTATTTCCTGGAATTCTCATAATAACTTGAATTCTCAGATGATGATGATGGTATGTTAGCTTCTCTTCCAAACATAAGTTTAAAGGGTGAAAATCCTGTTGTTTGGTTCTTCATTTTGTTGATTGCAAAGTTAATAAATTTCAAATTGTCGTCCTATTCATTGTTTCTTTCTGAGATGCTTGTTTTGATTAGGTTCCCTAGGGTGGAGTGCATTCTTTCGATGTTTCCGTTGGACTGCGGATGAAAAGCTTTTGTTTTTACATGAGTGATTTGTAATGCTTCTACAAACTGTTACATCATTTCTGATAGAAAGTTTTGTCCCTGGTCTGTTAGAATTGTTTTGGGTGCTCCGAAGATGTAGATGTAGTGATCGAGCAGCCCATCTATTATTGAACTAGTTTTCTCGTTAGCCATCGGGATTAACACCGTGTAGCGGGTTAATCTATCACGTAGGCTCAGAAAATATTTGTTACCTTTTACTGTTTCGGGTAATGGGCCGTATATATCTAGGTCTATTTTTTTATTGGGTTTCAGTGGAATGTCTGTTATAATTCCCTCAGCTTGGTTCTTGATTCTTGTGTTTTTTTGGAGTTGACAGATGGGCATGTTTTGACGTACTTTTTAATCTCTTTATCCATACCTATCCACTGTCCTATTTTCTTCGCTTTTTCAATGGTATTCTTTTCCCCAAGATGTTCTGCATGCGCTTCTTTAATGATATTAGGTTTTTCTTCTTTCGTTAATTCTCGGGTATTGTTAAAGCATAGGTAGAATCCTAAGTGGGGATACATGTTAGATAGGTATTCCATCATATCCTGTATCAGTTCTTTTTCTATTGGTGCAAATAGTGGGTCACCGAATATAGATCTTATCAATGTTAGTTTTTTGCTGATAGTTTCATCGATGAAACAGCCTAGTTCCCGTAACCAATCCTCTTCATTAGATTTTGGCATGTCTCCTTTGTTTATTACTTTCCAGAGTTTTTCGACGGCGTTGGGTTTTGTTTTTAATTTTTCTTGCGTTGGGTTCAATCGCCATGTCATAAAATCGTTGTAAAGTTCATTTTGCTAAGGTGTTTCGGATCCAGATGAATTATTGGGATCGTCGTTACTCTCTACTGATTCGTACATTCTTCTGACTGGGATTTCAATTTTTTCTTGTAGTATTTCGTCCTTGATGATAGTGGGGCGTTTAACTGGTGTACCAAAAATTTCTGTATCTGATAGCTCATCGTCGGTAGTTAAATCTATTCCGTCTAGCGCTTGTTGTAGAATGTCGCTGGTGTGGATTGGGAATAGTCTGGATAAGCATTCCGCTACTTTGTTCTCCTTTCCTTTAACATATTCTATTTCGTAATTATATTCCTCTAGCCGTAATCGCCATCGTAAAAGTCGCAAGCTAGGGTCTTTCACATTGTGTAACCAAATGAGTGCTTTGTGATCAGTTTGGATTTTAAACTTGTTTCCTAGCAAGTATTGACGTAACCTTTTCATTGCCCATACTATAGCTAAGAGTTCTTTTTCTGAGCTGCTGTAATTTTCTTCTGCTTTATTAAGGGGTCTGCTAATAAATAAGCAAGGATGTCCGGCCTGGGATAGCACTGCGCCTAATCCTTGATTCGATGCGTCGGTTGTTAAAGTGAATCCTTCTTTAAAATCGGGGAATCTTAATACTCGTGATGTTGTTAATGCGTTTTTTAATTTTTCAAAAGCTTCTTCACACTTTGGAGTCAAATAAAAAATTGTGTTCTTTTGAGTTAGCCTGGTGAGTGGTCTAGCTATAGATGAAAAGTTCTTTATAAGCTTCCTATAATATCCAGCTAATCCTAGGAATGATTTCACGTCTTTAGGTGTTTTCAGCTGCTTGAATTCCTGGATTGCCTTGATCTTAATAGGGTTTGGCTTAACTCCTTCTGCGGTGATCAGGTGGCCTAGGTATTCTCGTTCTGGACGTAGGTAGTCGCATTTTGATGGTTCTAATTTCAAGCCTAAATGTTTTATTCTTTCCAGGACAGTCACTAAATTTTTGTTATGTTCTTCTAATGTCTTTCCGAATATTACAATATCGTCAATGTAAACGAAGCATTTTTTCCCAATTAGTCCTCTGAACACATTGTCCATCATACTTTGGAAGGTAGCGGGTGCGTTTTTTAGACCAAATGGCATCCTATTATATTCAAAATGCCCTTGTATAGTAGAGAATGCTGTATATTTTTTGCACACTTTCTTCATGGGGATTTGGTGGAATCCTGCACTTAGGTCGAAGGCCGATAAAAACTTTGCATTTCCTAACTGGTCGAGGATATCGTCTATTACCGGGAGAGGGTATGTATCCTGGTCGGTGCCTTTATTAATCTGGCAGTAATCTACTACCATTCTAAGCTTTCCTCCTTTTTTAGGGACTATTCATAGTAGGGAGTTGAAAGGTGACTGGGACTCTCTTATTATACCCTTTTTCGGTAATTCACTTGTTGCGTTAAGTGCGAATTCCTTGTGTTTCTCGGGTAGTTTATGGGATCTTAAGTTGATAATTTTTCCTAAATTCAGGATTATTTCATGTTCAGTTAGATTTGTACAGGGTAGGGTGTCTCCATCTAAAGTAAAGACTTCTAAGTATTGAGTCACAATTTCTTTTATCCGTTCTCAAATTTTTGGTTCGATATGTTTTAGGTTCAGGCAACTTTGAAGTTTTTCCAGTCTTTTGAAGTAGTTTGAAGGGTAATCACCCCCTTTTTGAGCAAGATCAACGTCTCGTGATCTTATAGACATAATTCTGCTGAATTTAATTTTCTCTGATATTTTGATGGGTTTCTGGGAATAGTTATAATATGGTATTATATATTGTGTATAGTTCATCAGGAATTTTTTTTTGATCTTCTCCCCAAATTACTTGATTTTCTTCGTCGTGTACGTTGATTTTACAGATTTTTGTTGAGTTTCCTGGTAGGTAGTCTCCCTCGAAATGTAATGGTAGTTTCCATTTGTCGATTATCAAATCAGTTTTTGTAATAGCATATCTGGGGTATTTGTGGAAGAATGGCAATCCTATTATCCCATTTTCTAATAATGGGAAGTTTTCTTCTACTATGTGAAATAGTTTTTTTTATACTGCAGATAAGTGGCTTCCGTAGTTTCGTGGTGAACGTCTCCCATTGAGAATTTTTTATGAAACTTAAAGGTTTCTTGGCCGCGTTGTAAATGGTTTCTCTTAATTATGTTGATTGCTGCTCCGATATCTACTAATAATTTGTATATTGATCCGTCACTTCTTCTTTCATGTATTGATTGTAATTCTCCGGATAATTTAGATATTCTGCTTGGTCCTCGTAATTTATCTGCTCCTGGATTTCCTCCGTTGTCATCTCATCCATTTCTAAACATTTTTCTTGGGGTTCCTGATGTTCCTGAATATTTTTTACTTCCGGTGGTCTTCTTTGGAACTGTCCCAGTTGAAAATTTTGGGATTTTGAAAAACATTGGAATGCAAAATGACCAGGTTTTCCGCACTTGTGGCAGGACGCTTAGTGGGAAATTCGAGTTTGGTACTCTCGCCTGTTGGGGTGTGGTATTTGCTGAAGGTCTAGTTGTTATTGGTCGGGGTTGGAATTTAGTAGGTTGTCTAGGCACTTGGCTTTGCCTAAGTATTCTATATTTATTTTTTTTCTCGTTGCCAAGCTTCCGTTTCCAGTGCTTCTTGCAGGGCTCTTGTTAGTGTGGTAGGTTTCATTGGTCTAACCTGTGACGAAACATCGTCTCTTAAATTCATTATGAATCTTTTGATCGCGCTGTTCTCTTCTATCTCTAGGGCCTATTTCCTTTTCGTTCCGGAAGGGTATTCTGCTTGTACCGCGTACACAAGGTCCTTATAGGCGTCTCTGAAAAGAAGGCTAAAAGTTTTAACCGTGTTTCCTCCCTGTCTAATTGCATCCAATTTAGCTCTGCACAATTCAATTGAGGTTTGTATTCCCAGGTTAATTTCTAAAGCTGAAGTCTCGTCAGTATCGTCAGTCGCGTAAGTTACTCCGTTGTTATCTCGATACCTTGCGTATGCCAGCGTAAAATATCGGTCTGGCTCCTGTTATCTGATACGCGAGGTTATCGTTTGCTTTGGACGTATAGTCTTTTAATACAGTGGAATGCAAGGATATCGTCTACTACAATTTCTCTGATTCCAAAGTAATGGTTTCTATTATTCTTGAGGAAAGCCAAGTTAGTCTCCTTCCTCAGACAGCAAGGAGGACTTATTTTCTTTGCAATTCGATACGATTTGTTTTTTATTTAAATGCTTACTTTTTCTAAATTCGCTGGATGGCTTGATCCTTTCTGGTTGGCAGCTGGGAGTCCGTGGAGTTCCTCGTTGTTAACCTGGATTTGGGCGTTGGCCGATGACTAGTCGTCGGTTTTCCAAGCACGCAGATGCGTCTTCCGCCTGATTGCGGGCCTCGTTCAATTTTTGAATTTTGGAAAAACAGTGGTTTTACGTTGTATAGCGGCTACTCAATTCACCAACTATTTTTAGCCACCGTTTTCCTACTTTTCAGGTTTTCGGGCCACCCGTAGGTAGATCCGGAGTTCAAGTGAATTTCGTAAAATTCCTTCCTTTCTCGTCTTAAATGAATTCCGTAGAATTCCTTTCCAGGATTCGTCACAAGAATTGCTTTTATAGGATTTGTCTATTGTATCCGTGGATACCGAAATCGGGAGAGAAATCCTGGCAGGATCGCCAAAATGTTAAACGTAAAAATGCTTAATGAACTTTTTTGTGTAAGCTCGAAGTCAATCTCTGACTTCGAGCGCTTTATTTGCGTTTATGAGTACAGGTTTATAACTAAGCTCTTTAGAGAGGCGGCGCTTTATATATGCTAATTAGACGTAGAGTGGGGGTAATTGTCAGCTCGTCGCACGGGACATAATACTTTATTTTTGTACTTATGAAGTTTTGTTCGAGACCCTATAAAAATGGCTTATAGGGGTTGAATTTGAAAAGTAATTAGCAGATAATTTTCAAGAAAATCATGCCAGATGCAGTAAGATAAACTAATATGAACGATTTTATCGCAAATTTCCAAAAAGGCCTTTTTTCCAGAGGAAATACACGTGAAATTTTATGGGCTTTGAACAACCCCTAAAAATCAATTCATTTTAAAATAAAAAAAATATGTGCTTACTTTTTTTGTATTGGAACAAATCTGGGGGGTGATACGAAGAAAATTTGAAGAAAAAAATGTGTCATTATACATCGTCACATGAAAAACAGTAAAACTTTGATAAAAATTATTGAAAAACAAAATCCTTTTCGAGTTTACTTTTTGTTACATTATAAGAATATACATCAAATAAATTAACGATTTTGTGAAATCAAAGACAGATAAGTAACTTGAAAAAAATAAATGCCTGCCAAGTAGGCACGGTAGTTAGTCATCGTTAGGACGTCCTAAAGGACATCAGATGTCTCCATACCCACTGGGAGACTCAAAGAAGGTTAATAAGATAAAAGTATTGAAAAATAAATTTAAAATAGTACATTGTGTATCGAGGGCGTGAAGAAGGCTATTTTGACAAGTCAAAATAGCCGTACGACCTTGACACACACTATACTATATGTGTATGTGTAGCGGGCGTGAAGTTTTATATAGCGCGCGTAAAGTTTCATGTAGTGTGCGTAAAGTTTCATGTAGCGGGCGTAAACTTTCATTTCGGCCCGGCGGCAGAGTGCGCATGTGCGAACGTCACTGGGCTGGAAGCGACCACATTACGCCTGCTTCACGTGCATGCAATGGCGCGTTTTCAAGGGGGTCGAACAAAAATAGATTTTCATATATCTATAATAATTTGGGAGGAATAATTTCATGAAAATAATATTTAAAATATTTTAAAACTAACTTTAAAGAAGTTAGTACGCTCCATTCCACCACGTTTGAATAATTTTAACTGTTAAAAATTTATTATACGTAGATATAAAGGACCACCCTCGTATAAACACTTATTTACGGACATAAACATGCACAGTTGGGCAAGTGACGTCTGCACACGTGCACAGTTAGGCAAGTTCCATCTGTGCACGTATACAGTTGGGCAAGTTCCATCTGTGCACGTGCACAGTTAGGAAAGTGACGTATGTGCACGTGCACAGTCGTGCAAGTGACGTATGTGTACGTGCACAGTTAGGAAAGTGACATCTGTGCACGTCCAAGCCCAAAGGAGCCCATCTGTGCACGTGGAAATTTCGGCGTGCACAGTTGTCACTTGGACAACTGTGCACATGCACAGATAGTACTTGGACAACTGTGCACGTCGAAATTTCAACGTGCACAGATGGCACGTGCTCAGTTGCTACGTTCACAGTTGTCCGTCTGACCAACGACGTGCACAGTTGTCCGTCTGGCCATCGACGTGCACTGTTGAGCACGTGCAAAGTTGACCTCATCCCACTCTAAATAGGTAATGAATATATTATTATGTAGTTTTTTGTTAAAGAAACTTTACGTGAAGGAATTTAGTCTATATAATTCTGATTTCTTAATTTAGTTTAATTTTAGTTTAATTTTTCCAAATTGTATTTCTGGTATTAACTCGTTATCATTATCTGTAGGTAATTGGTCATTACTGAAAAAGTATATATCGGATGACAATCTTAGAATCTTCCTTGCGGCATCGTGTTTCGCTGTTTGTTTTGAGACGAAAGGTTCGCTAGTTGTCGCATAATTTCTACGACCTTCAGACTTGGAGAGGCGATTTTGGTTGTAAAGTTACGACTTTATAATTTAGGTAAGAAAAGTTATATTCGATACTAATTTCATTCAATGTTGGCAATGGGCTGACTGATTCAGCTGGATATATCCTTAGATTAGCTGGTTCCATTTTTTCCTTAAAATATACAATAGTTTTAAAGTATTAAAATTTAATTTTATGAAAAAATAGGAAAAAGTTTCATATTAATGTTCTGTCTTAACTCAATTCATGCTTAATGTAAAAATAGGCCAGAAATATGTTTTTAATTATTTTATTTTTAAATACTAAATCGATGTAGTAGAAATATTTGATAACCGTAAATAAAAATATATGTATTTTTAAGTAGTAGATATATTAAGATTATATCTAGTGTGATTTTACGAGTGAGTGTGAATTTCATTGTCTTTCATACATTCTTGCGTTTAGCGATTTAATTTGTTGCAAACATCTATTACATGCAGGTAATTGTTTTTTAGCATACAATAATCGTCTCAAACATGAGTAAAATTGTTGCATTACGATTGTTGCTGTTTTCTTTTAGATAGATGCTACATTTTCTAACATGAATCTAAATAATTTTGATCTTCGTGGAAAACAATAAGTGTTAACTAGATAATTTTTACTTTTTGGATAGCGGTATGGATCAACGCCGTCCATATAGTCTGAGTGCGCAATCTTTGGGCTTTTAGGAATTGGGATAATTTATGTACAGAAAGAAAAGAAAAGATTTCAACTTTATATAGGTCACAAATTTTTTTTTTTAAATACTTAAATTGTCATGTTTAATAAAAAATAGAAAAATTATCAAGACAAAAAAATGGTTGAGAAAGTTATAAGTGAGAATTGAATAGATAAGAAGTGATTGTATGAGAAATGAGTGAATGTATAGAATATTCATAATAATTAATTTTTTGCTAATATTGTTAATATTTTATGAGGTTATGTAAAGGTTAAGAAAAATAAATCAATAATTAACTTAATTATTTCAAAGTTCTTGCAATAATTATTTTACCAAGATATGTTATGTATGACATCAGATTAGATAATGAGTAAAAAACTGAGTGAGAGGTAAAGAGAAAGAGAGAGACGAATGTGGGTTGGAGGTTCAAAACAGTTTAGAATGCTAGATAGTATGAAGTAGTGGTAAATAGGAGTTGAATTTACTAAGAGTAGGAATGGGGGCCTTCGTCTGATGTCGTAATAGATACTGTTATGGGAGTGTGGTCAAGCACTTCTTGATTTTGGTTGGTTAGTAGAAAAATGTATTTCAAAAGTGAGGTTCTATTATCATCTATCTCATATGTATATTGAGGAGTTTAAAAGAAAGGACAGTTTTGTGAGAAAAGTGATTATGGAAAGTACAACAGAAAAAATGGATTATAGTTAAGGTACCAAACTTTTGTTTTTCTCTCTTTTTTTATGATTAGTCATAATTTTTTAATACTGTAGTTTAGAGGAAAAAATATCTAATTTGGCAGAACTAATATCTTGCTTTTGAAGAACAATATAATGTCTTATGAACGAATATTTCTCAATTGAATTTATACAATACATAAATATATTTGAGAAAAGGCAGGATAACTCATTTTATATAAACGCGGATTTTATGAAGATATGAACTTTAACTTTAAATATGCAGTTGTTTATATTAAATTTTTATAATTTGGAAAGGTTGTAAGGAAAATATTGATTATTTAATTCAAGCACATAGATCTTCTAAGGGGTTAAATTTAATTGATAAACTGACAAATGTATTATTGAATTGACGTCACAGAAACTAAAAAAACAATGTTCAACTTCTGAGATATAAAAAAAAATTAAAATTTAACTTTGGTAAAGGCTTGAGTTGAGAGTATATCATATATTCGAAATCTGATTTTAGCTTCTAATGTTTTTTCTGTTGGATGAATAATATTAAATTAGGATAGTGATATTAAATACCAAGACATATTGCTTCTTGATGACTGGATTCTGGAAAATAAATGCAGGCATGAATCAGTATTATTGAATATGTCTAAGTCGATAGTTATAATTCATAAAGAAAATCTTATAGAAAATGGTAGCTGTTTAATGAATTTTAATTGAAAAATAAATTATTTTATATGGAATTGAATTTAGAATTTTATGAAAAAAAAGTATTTAATTAAATATCTAGAATAAGATTGAGAATTAAGAAAAAAAAATTATTTATCGAAGTTATTTCTCTTTCTTAGAAGATTTTGAGTTTGTTTCTAGTGAATCAATTAGTGAGCGCTCAAGTTGATTAATGTGTACGACTCTTGGGAAGTTCTTATTTGAATTTTAACGTTTTCTTTTTCTGGAATTTCTAATACTTCGTACACTGAGCGAAGAATTCCCGTGTAGTTCGGGTTTATACCCCAATAGTTCGGGTGGTTTCTCTTTTTTTTTGTTTCACACGAAGGTTTGGTGCGCTTGCACTACTGAGACGTGCGATCACCCGAACCATTCGGGTGCTCAACCGAAACAGCAGCAACCGAAGTGGTGGGGGGCCCGCCCCAATATTTGGGGAGCTTGCACGAATGATTCGGCTAGTGGCACGAATGATTAAGGTCGTTAGATAACTGGAATCAATTAAAAATCTTACACGTTGATGATTACAGTTCAACCCTGTCCTAAAGCACTACATGTACATTATCGAGTTTTCAATTATGTGATTTACCTAATCTTAGAATGCTCCGTTAGTATAAATATGAGTGATGAACAATAAATTCGACATAACCTAGAAAGAGTGACATTCGGGAAGAACCTGATGTTCATCAACTGCGGCCATTAGCGAATATGCGCAAACGTCGAACGCGCAACATCCAACGCGGTTCACGACTCGAATCTCCTGAATCATTCGTGCAAGCTCCCCAAGCATTGGGGCGGGCTCCCCACCACTTCGGTTGCTGCTGTTTCGGTTGAGCACCCGAATGGTTCGGGTGATCGCACGTCTCAGTAGTGCAAGCGCACCAAACCTTCGTGTGAAACAAAAAAAAAGATAAACCACCCGAACTATTGGGGTGTAAACCCGAACTACACGGGAATTCTTCGCTCAGTGTATGGTCCTGAATATTGATTGTTTAGTTTTTTTATTTTTCCTCCTTCCAATAAAATAGCTTTTTCTCCTACTTTGAATTCTTGAGCATTAATTTTCCTATCATAATATTGTTTTGATTTTTCTTTCGCTGAAATCGAATTTTTTCTGGCTAATTTGCGAATTCCATGTAATCTTGTTACTAGCTAGTTTTCCAAAAACTAATTCATACGGGGTACATTTTGTTGCTTCATGAACACTGGTATTATAAGAAAATGTGATGAGATCTTTCTAAAGATCCGTTTGATGTGGATGAAACGCCGTAGTTTTAAATTGCCTGATACGAAATCTTTTAGCGAACCTTTGTATTAAATTACTCAAAACATCTTTGCCTTGATCGGTTAAAACTCCCCTTGGTGAGCAAAAATGCAAATAAATTTCTTTACAAATGCGTCTGCTATTGTGCTAGCTTGATGATTTGGAAGGGCACACGCTACACTGTTATTTAACCCCCGTTGTTTGGCTAATCAAAATCAGCTAGTGGGTGGGGTAGATGAACAGTGAGAGTTATGTGGGGGGGGGGATGTATCGAGATACGAGGATTCAGGATAAGGGAGTCGAGAGTGGGAATTCCCTTAGGTCGTTAGTGGCAGGAAGGATAAAAAAGGGGGGGAGAAAGGAAGGTGATCTGTCTTTGTCAGGCCCCCGGTTTAGTTTCGAGGGGGTAGGCGAGTAACAGGGGTGCGCTGAGATTGGGATGCCAGGTCCGCATCCAATCCTCCCATGCGAGGATATCCCATCGAGGGGATCCCGAAGCAGCTGGGACTCGTGGCTGAAGGATTGAGTTCGGCGAAGGCAGCGGAACGCTCGGTGCGACTAACAAATCGCGCGGACGTGGGGGTGTATTCGGACAGTCCACTGTCAACGGCTCGGTACTCGGCGGAAATGCGTGCCGAGGATCGCGGTAGAAACCCGGGAGTGGTAAAGACCGCGGCGTCGTGCGGTTCGTTGGCGGTCGACGGTTACGCGGGTCAGGAGTACCGGGACGACCGAATCTGATGTCCAGGAGGCGGCACCCGGTTCCTGGGAATAACGCGGGTGCTTCTGGATCGTATGCGAGAGCGGCAGCCCGAACGGCTTCTTCGTTGGCGCGTTGTTGCGCCTCGGTGAGTTGTCGCGCCCGTTCCTCTTCTTCGAGATGCCGGGCCTCGGCGGCCTGTCGCTCCTGCTGTCCGGCGAGTTGACGAGCTTCAGCGATCCTCCTCTCTCGTGCGGCGGCAATGCGCTGAGCTTCTTCCGCCCGTCGTCGTGCACGTGCACACGGGCCCTTCGTTAGCCCGGCGAGCCAAACGAATACGGGTCCGTAGGTTCCAACGAGTTCGCTTACCGTCCCCTGTCATTAACGGGTTTGACTCGGTTCACGACCACGGAAAGCGTCCCGGACGAGAAATGCTTATTTATTATGACTTTTAACTGAAATTTAAAAATACTTATAATTATTAAAATTAAACGAAATTAAAAAACTATACATAGTTTTTAACAAAGTTTAATATGCTGAAAACTGGACTAAGCTACGTTGATTAAAACGGCCGTTCGGTTAATTAACTTAATAACTAATTTTTACAATAATGATTTAATTAATTAAAACGTCTATACACAGCCGAACGGTCGTTCTAACTTATGAGTTAAAAAGAATGATAAATTTTCCTACAATTAACCTAATTATTAACTTAAAACTAACTCGAACTCCGAGCGAATTCGTTTGCTAAAAATAAGAATGGTTTGTCGATATATGAGTGTTTATAAATTTATAAGCACTCATATATGGACCTAAATTAATTTTAAGTAGTCAGGGTGGGGGGGGGCCCTTAGAAAATTGATAGTTATGATTTTACAATTCTCAATTCCAAGTATCAAAATGAGTTTATATTTTTTTAATATATTTTTGCAATTCCATCTCCCCCTTTTATTTTGTTATTGTTAATTTGGATTTCGAATGTTTAATTTGTTTCTTATATAATATTTATTTCGCTACGTGTCCGCCGGTTGAGATCCCTTGCGCCGAGAGCCTGCAAGCCAGAGCGAGAAGGAGATAGGAAGAATAGAGACGGAGGGTAATTTAAGAGAAAGGAGACAGCGCGCTAAGAATAAGAGAGAAAGCCCGGCGTACGTGACTTGGCGAAAGGAATCGACCGGCTAACGGAGCGTAGCATGGCAAGAAAACGTGATCACGCGCTTGTTGACAGGCTTACGGTAATTTCCCGGCCATTACCGACGGCGTTGAAGGAGACAGGGGAGAGCTGGGACAAAAGCATGATTCATATGGTCAGCAAACTCGTCGTTTCAAAACACCGTAAAATCGGCACTTAGTCTCACAGGCCTTTCACTTTGATTTTTTTTCGAAAATTCGAGTGGAGGGCCGTATAGACACGTGTCGATGTTACGGGGTTCTCAACTATGGCCTGTGGCCGATAACAACACAAAATTTGGTAAAGTTATCTTGAATTGTTAAAATATATTCATTTCCTCTTTCTGTTTTTGGTAATTTTCCTACTATATCCATTGATATCTTTTCGAAAGCGGTTCCTGGGGTGTCAGTTATGACCATTGGATTTTTAGTTTTGACGCCTACTAATTTTTTTAGTTGACTTTTTAAACAAAGTTGAATGTATTTTTGTATACGTCTATTTTCATGTTTTCCCAAAAAAAATGTTTTCGTATTCTATTGTATGTTTTTGTCATTCTTTTGTGATCATCTAATGCTGATGAATGAGCTTCTACTAAAATTTCATTTTTTGGTTCTTTTGTGGGATACTGTGTGATTCCTGAGCAAATAATTATCTTTGTATTTGATTCTGAAAATAGGGATTTAAGTTGGTTCAAGATTTCTTTCCATGATATATTATTCATGTAAGCAGTTTTAGCTATACTGATTGATTTCAAGTTTAATTTTCTGGCTATATTATGTGAAAAGAAAATTGTAAACTTTATAATATTGAGTTTTTCTACAAGATTTTCTTTTTCTTCTTCTTGTTCGATAGGAAGGGCTATGTGATAATTTTTTCCTTTATGAATTTTTTTGGCAACACCTTTCTGAAGGTTTGTAAACTTGGTTAATTTTTCACGCTTTAATAATAATTCTGATCCATTATCTCGGGGTTCTCCATTCGTTGTAGTAAAGTATGCATAGTTATCATTTCTCAGTGTAATTTTATCGCGGCAGTCTATTATATTTGGATACTTAGTTGACGTTCCGACGGCTGGTTTATCCGGCGGTGGCTCTGGGGGCGGACGATTTTGTGCTGAATCTCCGTCATGCGTTTCTTTATTGTCATTTGTTTCTGGTAAATCTTCATTAAAATTGAGATTAATTTCGTCCATATTGACCAAATTTTCATCTCAATTTTTATTATTAAAATTTTCATCGTTATCTTCAATAAAATCTGAAAAAAATGTCTTCAGGATCGCTTAAGTTTTCTATTTCGCTTGATTCACTGGAACTGGAAAAATAATTCCGATTTTCTGCGTTGCTATCTTCTTCTTCTTGAATTTACAATTTCTTCCTTTTCATACAGGATTTCTTTTTCTTCTTTATATTTTCATAATAATCTGGATCAGAGTCTGAGTCGTCTAAAGTATTTTTTGAGTGTAGCCTTGCGTGGTCTACCTCGTTTTTTCTTAATAATGATTTCGTCTTAAGAGTACTTGTCGTAATTATCTTCACTATTATTTCCTTAGATTTTGTCTTGAATGTTTTCTTGTATATTAACCGGAATATTTAGTTTCTTCAGTTTGATTTCTTGAACTTGAACGTGGATTGAAACTCGACTGTGAGTTTAAACATGAATCAGTATTCGATTTTCAGCTTGTATCAGTATATGATTTAAAATTTGATTTCGAGTCTTTGTAAGTACTCGATTTTGAGATTGATTGTAAGTCTTTGTTTGAACTTGATTTTTAATTTGATTTTGAGCGCGTAGAGTATGTTTCTTGATTAACTTTCTTTTATTTTATTATCCTCTTCTTTTATTTTAGTATCTTCTTCTTTTATTTTAATATCCTCTTCTTCTATTTCTTCATTAATATCTGTGGGATTTCTTGATAACGCGTCTGCATTCACATTCATTTTAGCTGCTTTATAGACAACTGATAAGTCATATTCGGCTAATTTTAATTTCCACCTTGTTACTCTAGAACAAGGATCTTTGCAATTTTGAAACCAAACTAATGGTTTGTGATCGGGTACTAGCGTAAATTTGTGTCCGTATAGATAGGGGCGGATACGTTACACACAATATAATTGCTAGGGCTTCTTTCTGACAAGTCTCATACTTTCTTTCATTATCATTTAAACTTCGAGAGGTGTAAGCAATGGGTTTATCTTTGCCAATTTTCCTTGTGATAAAATTCCACTAAAGGCAAATCCTGATGCGTCTGTCGTTAATAAAAAAGGTTGCGAGAAATCTGGTCTTTGTAATAAAGGCGCGTTACATAATTTTTCTCTTAATTTGTCAAATACAGTTTGCTGGGAATCTTTCCATTCAAATGGTGTATCTTTTTTCAATAATTTATTTAGAGGTCCGGCGATTTTTGAAAATCCGTCGACGAATTTTCTATAATATCCTGCTAACCCTATGAATTCTTTGATATTTTTTGGTTTTTTAGTGACTGGAAATTTCTTGTCAGCTTCTACTTTCTTAGGGTATGATCTCACTCCGTTTTTGTCGATAATATGCCCAAGGTACTTTACTTCAGGGCGCAAAAATACGCATTTGTCAGGTTTTAATTTAAGATTTGCGTTAAGTAGTCTATTGATGAATTCTGTGAATTTTTTATCACGTTCTTCTAAAGTATCCGCATAAATAACTATATCATCCAGGTAGACGAAAAGTTCAGTGCCTTGAAGGCCAGTCAATACTAGGTCCATGAGGCGTTTAAAGGTGGCAGGGGTATTTTTCAAACCAAACGGTATGCGGTCGAATTCATAGTGTCCGAAGGGAGTAGAGAAAGCTGTTTTGTGTGAGTCTCTACGGTCCATTTTTATCTGAGGGATTCCCCATGCTAATTCAAATACCAACAAGTATTGGGCTTTACCTAATTGATCTAAACTTTCTGTAATGTTTGGAAGAGAATATGAATCACTGATAGTTTTTTCGTTTCATTTGCGATAATCTGAAACGATACGCCATTTTATGTTTCCGTGGTAGTCTGGTTTCTTAGGGACTGGAAATACTGGTGTATTATGTGGAGACTGTGAGGGCTTTATTATTTTTGTCCTAATTAATTCATTGACCTGATCTTGAATTTCTTCTTTTTGGACGTGGGAGAGTCTGTATGGTCGGGAAAAAACTGGTATTTCGTCCGTGGTTATAATGCTGTGTTGTAATACGTTTGTGCCTTCGAGTATTCCTCCTGGTATATGGAATCGGTCTGCGTTTTGTTCAATGAGTTTTTCTACATGTGCGTATTCTTCTTTATTTAAATGTTCAAGAGGTAATAGTTCTTTTATTGACTTGACTCTATCTTCATTTACAACATTAGAGGTTTGGTGAACATAATCTCCATCTTTATTTGAATTTAGAAAACAGCTAAGGACTTGTTCGACTGTTTGGTATTTATTATTTTCATTTTGATTTTGTGTAATAAAGACTTCGTTATCTTCAGATGTACATTCTTCAAAGTCGAGAATTTCTACAGTTCGAATTGCAAGTACTACTTGTTCTTCACGAGTATTAGCGATTTTTAAATATGATTTACCGTTGTTATTTTTAACTATTGCGTTTCCGAAATATATACCACTGTCTTCAGGCAACAATTCAGGGACGTACCCTATTTCTTTGTCGTTGTTTTTAACTTGTATATAAAAATCAGAAATTGATCTAGGCGGAATTGTGATTAATTCAGAGGAGTCAAAGGTATAGTGTTTTTCATTGCTTTTTAGTTGTTTTTCTGCATAATTTATTTTTACGTTGTTTTTTCGAAAATAGTCACTTCCTAAAACTTCGTCGTGTTCAACTGGTACTTCATTGGAAGTTATATTGAAAATGGTTGGAAATTCTAAAATATTTATTGTTATTTGACCGAGAGTGTATATTGGGTGTTCGTTAATTCCTGTACATTTCCGACAATTTTGTTTATTAATGTTCACGCACGATTTGACTGCTTTTTCTTTAATTAAATTGGGACCTGCTCCTGTATCAATCATTAATCTTACAGGATTATTCAAACCATTTGTTGATAATGTTATGTAAGTATAGTATCAGTGACGCTTAAGTTTAATTTTACTATTTTTTGTTCCTGTATATTTTCAAAATTTGGTCGGCTGCATTTAATTCTTTCTTTAGGCCTTCATCTGAGCAACCAGTCTGAAAAGGGCGTTGGAGTTTTCGGGATTTATTTGTTGTGGAGGATTTAATTGTTGCGGTTGTTATTGTTGATATTGATTATTATGTTGTCGTTTACGGCAAGCATTAATAACATGACCCGGTTCTTTGCAATAGTGATATATTATTTTATTAGGTTCAGGCTGGTAGTTATTCACGTGTTTCGGGTCGTTTCGAGAGTCGTTTCTATTCCATTGTTGGCTAAGTGCCTGTCCTCTCCACGGGGGTCTATCTTATTTGATATTATTCTGAGTTGCCCACGGCTTATATCGGGGTTTTTTATTTGACCAATTGTTTTTTAGTTGGAACCGATTATTAGTTTGATGTTGGGAATAATTAGGAAAAGATTGTCTTTGATTATTGTTAAAGTGAGATTTTGAATAATTATTAGGAAATTGTGTCTGAAAATTATTCATTCGATTAAATTCAGTATTTTGAGGGTTTGATAATTGCCTGGCAAGAATACGAAATACTGATGCTACATGACCTGTTTTTTCGTAAAATTGACATTGTGCATTTTCTCCTCTCGTAAAGTGTACTTTATTGGATTTAGAAGTTTCTCCTGAATGAAAACCAGGTCGCGATTTTTTCCTTATGTTTTTTTTTAGTTCCTAATCATTTTTCAATTTAAATTGCTTTAGTATCAAGTTGAGAAAATGAATCTGCTGTTCCTATTCTCATTTCTAATTCTGGCCTGAGTCCTCTAATAAAATGATCCATTGCATAGTTTTCTAGTGTGGGGGATATCACAAATAAAAGAAAGGGAGGGATTTGGAGCGTCGAGAAGCGGTTAAAGTCACTGATTTATAAAACATTTAATTTAACAGGGTGATTTATTGTGTCACTTACAATTAGTGGTGGGACCTGCTGGCCCACAAGCGATGTTAAAACTCGAAGGCTTAATCGGAGAGCAGGTGGTGATGCTGGAGGCAGCGTCGGTGGCGATGCTATCGTCCTGAGGTAGCTGGGCGTCGTGTGGACGGTTGATTGGGTGGTGCACGAAAAATTCTGAACCGGGCAATCGTACAGAGAGTACAAGATTGACTCTTGAGGACGAGGATTTGGGTATTAGAACCAGGAAGTTGGTCCTCTCCCCACTCCTGGTTCTAGGCCTACAGGGTCGTATGTTACCGGGGTGCTTGTAACTATGTTAAAACCTCCCCCCCTCTGTTTGGGACGACGTTCATTGTTATACCAATTCCTCGCACCTATCCAGTTCCTCACGGTATGTAAGTAAGGATTTTCCCTCCATGATGTCCAGTTGTATATATGAATCGTCTTCTTGTTTCTCCTCGATTATCTGGCTCTCTTCTTCTTGTATCAGTTCGTTTGCCTCAACTGTTATTTTCGAAATGTCTTCAAATCTTTTGTTCGTTTTCACCCAACCGCCTTTAAAGTATTTGGTTTTTGTCGAATCCGGAACCGCGTGGTAATTTTTTATTCGATTCGACATTTCATTACAGTAGGTGTCATGAAAAATATAAAGCTCCACTGGAACCATCTTCTCGCAGTGACGACATTTCCACACCTTGATGTCTTCCATCTTTTTCTTTCTGTAATATAATTCAAAAAATTCTACCTCTCAAAAATAAAAAACAAAACAAAATGCTAATATTCTCTTAAGTCGGTGTTTTATCATATTTCAACCGAATGTAAAGTCTAAAGTCTCGGTTTTCACTGTTTTTTTTCTATTTAATTAAATTTTTTATTTTAATTTTCTCCATCCGGGTTGATATCTTCTCCCGCTATTCTGTTCTCTTTGGTTCTCCCTGCTAAAAGGTAACTTATATCTAAATTCTACTTTATTTTGATCAAAATTCTATCTTGGCCTCTTATAGCCATATATACTTTATTTTCTTTGCGTTATTTATGTTTCCTTCAATAAAGTTGATATAATCGCAATTAAACTTTTGTGATTGTAAAGTACAAGTGTATAAATCAAATAATAAAAAACCATTTTAATTTTTATCTGTTGTGTGGGTTTCGAGTAATTTCTTCTGTTGTGTATGTGATTCAGTAGGAACAAAAAAATCTTTTATTAGTACCTTGTGATTATCAAACTTTTATAGTTCAATTGTTTTTTATATTTCTCCATTCCTCTTCTTGCTTCTTCATCCTTTCTTCGAATTCTTTCACTCTTTTTTCCATTTCCTTCTTCTTTTCCTTCTCCTCTTCTTCTTTTCTCCATTTCTGCATCCCTCCCCAATCTTCTCTCAAAAGTAGCCCCCGATTCAGTCTCTCCGTTGCTACTATGTTAGCGACCTTTTCATTATGCAAATTTCCCTCGTGTCTCGCTCTAGCGTTGTCAATTTCCCGTCCTTCTTCCCTGTCTCCTCTTGCTATTTTTCTCAATTCTACTTCCCTGATTTTTTAAATTTCCTCTTGCATTCCTTTCTGTTTCTGTAAGTGGAGTTTGGCTTAATTGCCACCATGGTTTGCAGACGTGGTTCAGGAACGCTTCCCGTCACAGCAACTCTGCACGGCAATTCGGACATTTTACCGCCAATCTTGAGCTCATTGTTCTGAAAATAAATGTTTTTTCTGTTTCTGTTGATTTCAAATCTAAATTTCAAATCTATTTTCTAATGTTGAATTTCTTAATGTCTTTAACGTTCCAATTACCTAATGATTTTCCATTCTTTGTTTTTATTTCGTAAATTGTTGGTGAAATTTGTGCTTTAATAAAAAATGGTCCTTCGAAATTTTTATTTAATTTTTTAGCTATTCCTTCCCCTTTATTTGATAAAATTTTATTACTTTTTAGAACTTGCTCGTCAATTTCGAAACTTATCGGCCTACGTCTGAGATTTTAATATCTAGATTGCGTTTCATTTGTTACCTAAATCTTTATTCAACGCTTGGATTGGTTGGAGTTATCTACCTAAATTTAAAAAAGTTGGTGTGAAACCTGTTGAAGAATGTTTACATGTATTTAATGCGAATTGTAAATCATCTAAATTTTCGTCCCATGTTTTATCGTCTTTCTCTAAATACGCTTTTATTGCCGTTTTAATTGCCCTGTTGCATCTTTCAGTTGGATTTGCTTGTGTGTGATATTTAGGAGTTTTTGAATGTCTAATACCAAATGTTTTAGTTAAATTAATCATTGATTTATTCATGTATTCTTTGCCGTTATCTGTAAATAAAATTCTAGGAGTTCCCCATTTTTAAATTATACGTTTGTGAAATTCTTTTTCAATTGTTGATGCAAATTTATTTTTAAATGGAATTATTTCTACCCATTTAGTAAACATATCAACGAAAACTAGAATATATTGATTTCTTGACATTGTCAATGTATATGTCCGAGTTTGTGCGTTTTTATAAGTACATCATCCTTTTCTATCATAAGTAATAATATAAATTATAAGTATATATGTGGCAACTATTAATAATATAAGTATAAATAATATAGTTATATACGTCACAGGACGTGACACCACCCCCCTTAAATTTTGGAACATATGTGTAAAATCAAATATGTTCAAAAACAATGCTCATTTGAAAACAAAAAAATTGAATTGTTATTTTTTGAAACTTTCTATGTATAATTGTATATATTTAAAGGTGTCGTCGAAACTTAACCTAATAGTTGTAATCATAAAGAAAAAGGAAAAGACTTGGTCTATTTTGGTTAATTAGTTTCGTAGGTTATTTTCGTTTTACTTTTTTTTTCTCGCAGATTTTGTCATATTAAATATATAATTCAAATAAAATTTTTTACATCGATAATTCAAAATATTTTTATATTTTTCGTTGGTTTTCATTCGAATACACTTATATTGATTCTAATTAAAAGTTTAAACATTAAGTATATAATTTAAAAGAAAATATTTTACGTTAATTACTACAATGTTTTTGTACGATTATCGCTTGTCTTTTAATTCACATGCACATACATTGAGGTTAAATAGAAAAACATTACATATATAATTTACATTAAAATATCTTACGTTGATTACTAAAATCTTATTTTTTTTACATTTTTCACTTGTTTTTTCATTCGCATGCACATACATTGAGGTTAAATAGAAATTTAAACATTAAATATATAATTTACATTAAAATATCTTACGTTGATTACTAAAATCTTATATTTTTTACATTTTTCACTTGTTTTTTTCATTCGCATGCACATAAATTGAGGATAAATAGAAATTTAAACATTAAATATATAATTTACATTAACATATCTTACGTTGATTACTAAAATCTTATATTTTTTTACATTTTTCACTTGTTTTTTCATTCGCATGCACATACATTGAGTCTAACAGAAATTTACATGTATTAAAGAAATTAATTTTGGTTTACTCTATATATTTGCTGCTTCGTTTGGGTCGACAGCAATATTTTGCTATGTGTCCCCTTTCGAAGCATCTTTCGCATGAGTCCACTTACATAATTTTATTTTATTTTTATTCTCAATATTTGTATCTCCTTCACTAAAATCGTAAATTTCTGTTAGCTCTTTCAGAATCATTCGGGCTGCGTTATGCTTCGCTCCCATTTTGTCAATTTTCGGTTTTCATATTTTTATATAATAAACATTGTCTTTGTATATTTTGCATTCTGCTTCAAATACTTGTTGTGGTGTACCTATGAATAAGGTATTTATTTTATAAAAGGGGACAGAAAATTGAATTCTTGAGATATTTCATCTTGAGTTTGTTTCGGGCTAACCGAAGGGCTAGGATTGTTTCTTCCGTTCGCTGGTTCCATTTTGCTGAAACATTCCAAGTAATATAGTGATAAAATATATGTAGCAAAATATGCTTCTTATGTATTAATGATAAAGAATGATTTATTTTAAAATGAGGTTTCAAAATTGTAAAAATATTGATTATTTATTAATGTAATTCTAAGTATACTTTATTTTCTTTCTCTTTTTATTTACTGATAGCTAAGTTATCATATGGTACTAATTAGTATTTTTAAAGTATTTTTTGTTGTTGAAAAAATGAGGTTATTAACTAAATTACTAACATATTTTGATTATAAGTTATTCACTATATTATCTATCTATACCATTAAACCATTTCCCTTTCAGGGTAGGCGTGACACTACCCGATTCGGGTAGTGTTTCTAGGGTTTTCTTGTAGTTATAAATAACTACAAGTGTGGGCTCACCACACCCACGATGTGCCAACAGCACTCATGTCAGTATTCTTGAATGGTCACCCATCCAAGTACTAACCGCGTCCAACGCTGCTTAACTTCAGTGATCTGACAATTAACTGACAATTAACAAATATCAATTTCTTATAATAAAATTTGATACATACTCTTGTTTTATAGGTTATATTCTATGAACGTGAATTTGAATATAAATCTCATGGACTGAGATAATTTGGAATAAAGGAAGATAGAAGAATATATATCCGATAGTTTCTTAATATTAGAAAAAAAATACAAGTAGAAAATTCCATTTTCATTTAATCTGTATCAAAAAAATCGTTATCTTCTTCATCACTAGTATTTTCATCACTGTTTTCTTGTTCATAATATACAAAATGGCTGTCTACTTTTACTTCTTGCCACCTTTGTTCTTCCTCATCATCTTCTCTTTCTTATAAATCTGGTTTACAATCTGAATATTGCTCTACGCATATATAAGGGGCATATGTTGCAAGATCTTTCTACATAATTAATTTCGCCTATTATGTTAGTCTACATCCGTATTCGTTTTTAAAATAATCCGGTAAGAGCGAGTAACAATGGTTACACAGTTTTTCTATGCCGTGCTTTTTTTTACGTAAATTGATATAACGTTGAGTAATAAAGCGAAACAGCATAATTTCGGAAGTGTTTTTATGCTTCACGGTGGTTGGTGCGTTGGAATGATTTCTGTACAGAAATAAGAAAAGATTCCAATTTCGCAGAATTCTAGTCATAATAAATGCAAAGTTATACTTAGGTAAGAATCTATATTCAATTACCTACTTTTAATTAATATTAATTTCTAGTACATGTGTTAGTGAAAAATTTTAAAAGTAAATATATAGAGTCAATAAAGTGATTAACTAAAATTAAGTTTTCAATAATTAAATATACATTCAAATTATTTATTTTAATGATAATTGTAGACAACTGCACACATTAATTATTTTTGTCTTCTTCTTTGATTATAGTTTGTATAGTAGTAATTTTTGAAGTTTGAATGTAACTATATTCAACTGGATTTATAAAAGGATAATTTTTCACATAATTATGTGTAAAAGAAAGTTCTAGAAAGATAATTTTCTAATTGAGTAATTACAATTTCCAGAATTGATTGTAACTTATTCTTGAAGTTAATTTTATTTGATAAGCACAGTAGGATTTGGTGATGTTGGAAAAAGTAGGTTAATTTTTGGTTAGGAAAAAGGATTAAAATTATATCAGTGGAGAATTTCAAAAGGAAAATAGAAGCATGGGGGGATTTCTTGTGATAAAGTAAAGGCGTGAAGATCCAAAAGATGGGAGTGTAGCTTGTAGAGAATTGTTATTTTTGCAAGAGATCTTTGTGTTACTTTCCTATAATCATGAGTCTAATTTACTGATCTTATTTTATAGGAAATTAACTTTGCCATTATGAAAAAGGTGGAGCTCAATTTCTACTTTTCTCTTGCTAGTTTTCTGTAAAGTACTTAGTTTTTTGTCAGTAGTTGTTCGAGTTTTCTTCTATTTGTTTTACAATTTTTGCAATTTATATAATGATAAAACTTTTGATTGAAATTTTCACTATAAAACGTTCTGCTCATTCTTATTTTTTAAATCGTTTAAATGATTTTGTACCCATAATTGAATTAACAGCTATACACAATATAACATATTTGAATTTCCTTGTGAAAAGATCAAATAAAGGACAGCAAACGCATATGTTTAAAAACTTAGGTTTTTAGCTGTGCCTGTGGTGTTGTTTATGTAATTTACTTTTATTTTTACTTTGTATGTTACTCGAGATATTGTCTTGTTAAGATACAGATTTTACATGTTGATAATGCTGATCGTAGCGATCTCTATTTGCGTTTAGTTTACTGATATTTTCTATAAATCATTGAATTTGAAATCGTAATGCTAAACTCAACTTAAAGAGTGATATTAGTCGAACATTTGCGAAAACTATTGATTCCTAAAAACAAAAACAAGAAATATAATACTCCTCGAAAGTAGGCTGGTTCCTAAACAGTAATACATATTTGGATTAGTATTAGTTAGCATGCACGATAGGGAAGTAGGAATTTTTTGAATATTAGTACTAACGCTAGTAACTGTTGTACTTAGAGTACAGAAATAAAGTTTGTTCACAATATTTGTTCACTTTGTATATTTGTTTTGCTTCTTTAATATGAAAATATTCGTAAATAGGGAAACGGTTTGTCATCAGTTGACAGATTATTGTTAAATGACAATATTAGTGTAGTATTTTTCTTTTAGAATGGATATAATACTTTAGTAAATTTATATAATAGAAATTAATGTTCTTATTTAAAGGTGATTTATTGGGTTACCTTCCGGGTGACCCAACTGGGATCCGCAGGGGTCCCAGAAGTGTCCGGAGGTGCCCCGAACTAGCCTTTCAATGGCTGAGACGGGAATCTCCATTACGCAGATTAATTTGCACCACAGCAAAGGCGCCTCGGTGGTATTAGCCAGACGCATGTCTGTGGTGCAGACAGGGCTCGCCCTAATCCAACAACCCTGGTTATACAGGGAAAGGATTTGTGGCTTGTCAGGATGTGGCTCCATATATAAGGGGCCACGCGAAAAAACGCCAAGGGCATGCATAGCCGTCAAGGGTATGGATGCGATCTTGGTGCCTAAATTCTGCTCTAGAGATCTCACCGTTCTTAAGGTGAGACTCAAGGGCAGTAATGGAGAGAGGCTAGAGGTATTTATTGCCTCGGCTTATTTCCCTGGCGACGGCGAGGGACCCCCGCCTCCCAGAGAGGTGGAGCCTCTAATTCGGTATTGTCAAGAGAACAATATCCCTCTGCTGTTGGGCTGTGATGCAAACTCTCACCACACGGTGTGGGGAAGCACAAACATCAATGACAGAGGTAGAGATTTAATTGAATACATAGCGGGCACAGAGCTGGAGATTCTGAATCGGGGTGATACTCCCACATTCCAGACTAAAAACAGGAGTGAGGTTGTCGATTTGACTCTATGTTCAGGTGCACTGAGGAGCAGGGTACTGGATTGGAGAGTCTCCGATGAGGAGTCTCTTTCGGACCACAAACACATCGTGTTTCGATTAACCCTAGGTAAACCAGTGGTTTCTAATATCAGAAACCCCAGAAATAC
>CAKNYM010047382.1:148540-163293 GCA_932195095.1 Andricus curvator | reverse complement strand
AAAGAAAAAGACGTTAAAATAAAACAGATGGAAGAGGAGATTAGGGCTTGGAAAGAAAGGACGGAAAAAAGGCTTGAGAAGGTGGAGGGCAGGACGGAAATGGAAATAGGAGACGGGGGTATGGGGGGCGAGATTAAAGGTATTTGGGAGAGGGTAGGGAATATGATAGAAGAGAAAGTGGGAGAGCGTAGGAATGAAAAGGAGGAGAGGGCGGATAGGGAAAGGATAAGGGCAATGGAGTTGAGAATGGAGAGAAAGGAGAAGGCAGACAAGAGAAATAATATTGTGATAAGAGGGTTGAAGATGAAGAGCGGGGAAGAAAGGGAGGGCGTGGAAGCGCTGCTACAGAGCATAGGGTGGAATAAAGACAAGGTAGGGAAAGTTAAGTTGGAGGGGAGAAAGGAGAAAGAAGTGGCGGTTGTGGAGTTAGAGAGCTGGGAAGAAAAGTTGGGGGTAATGCGAAATAAAAATAGGATAAAGGATAAGGAAGTTTTCATCGATCACGACTTGACAAGAAAGGAAAGGGATGTACAGAGAATGTTGTACGACAGGGCTAGGAGGGAGAGGAGTGAAGGGAGATCGGCGAAGGTAGGATATCGGAAAATAAAAATAGACGAGAAAATGTGGGTGTGGGACGAGGAGAAAGAGGTGTTGAAGGAAGTGCAGGGGAATTTGTTTCGTAAGAAGTAGGGGGGGTGGGGGTAATGCAGGGTACAGGAGTTGTGAAGGTGCTTTACTGGAACGTAGCAGGGGTAAAGAAGAAGGATGAGGAGTTCTGGAGGTATATCCAGGAATTTGATGTGGTAGGACTGGTAGAGACGTGGGTGGGAAGAAAGGAATGGGATAGAATAGAGCCAAAGCTGCCAAAGGGGTATAGGTGGAGACTCCAGGAGGCGGTCAGAGTGAAGAAGAAAGGAAGGGCTAGTGGGGGAATTATAACGGGGGTTAGAGATGGATTAGAGGAAGAAGCTCACGGAGAGGAAGAGGGGGAGGGAGTGCAAATGAGGAAAGTGAAGATAGGAGGGGTAAGCAGTAAGTTTGTGACAGTGTACAATAAGGATGGGATGGAAAGAATTAAAGAAAGGGTGGAGGACCTGTTAGGTGAAAGAGAGGAGGGTATGGTGGTACTGGGTGGGGACTTTAACGCGAGGATGGGGAGGGAAGGGGGCCTTTACAGGGAAGGGGAGAGCTTTGAAAGGAATTCGAAAGATAGGTTAATAAATAAGGAGGGGGAGATTCTAAGAGACTGGATGGAGGATAGAGGCTGGGCCGTGGCAAATGGTATGGCAACTGGGGACGAAGAGGGAGGATACACATACGTAGGTAAGGTGGGGGTATCGGTAATAGATTATGTAGTTATGAATATGCAAGGGTGGGAGGAGATGGAGAGATTCGCAGTAGAAGAGAGGGTAGAGTCAGACCATCAGCCATTAGGGTTGTGGATAAGGGGTGAGAACGGCGGAAGGCAAGGTGGGGAAGAAGTGTCGACGGGGGAGAGGGTTAGCTGGACGAGGGAGGCGATAGAGAAGTATAAGGAGCAGTTAGGGATGGTGCGCTTCGAAGGGGAGACGGTGGAAGAGATATGGGAGGATTTAAAAGAGAAAGTGAAAGGGTGCGTGCAAAAGAAGGTGTTTAAAAAGAAGAAGAAAGGAATGGTGAAGCCGTGGTGGGATAGGGAATGTAAAAAGATGAAAAGGAAGGTGAAGAGGAAATATAAGAAGTGGAAAGAGGGTACTGCCAAAAGGGAGGAGTACGTAGAAATGAGGAAGAGGTTTAGATTGATGTGTAAGAAGAAAGAACAGGAAAAGGAGAAAGAGCTGGAGGAGGAGTTAGGAAATGTTAAGACAGAGGGGGACGTCTGGAAGATAATAAATAGGTATAGGAAGCGGAGAGTAGGGATAAGCGAGAAGATAGGGAGTGAGGAGTGGAGGGAGTTTTTTAAAGAATCATTCCAGGGATCGGATTCAAGGAAGAGAGATGATGGGAGTAGAAGAACGGGGGAGGCAGAGATGGAGGAGTTGAATGACGAGGAGATAGAGAAACAGATAAGGAAGTTAAGAAGGTCAAAATCAGCAGGGCTGGATGGGGTAGAGAACGAAGCATGGCTGTTTAGTACACAAGAGGTTAGGGAGAGGCTGAAGGAGGTAGTGAGGAAAGTATGGAGGGGGGAGGGATTCCCACGAGGGTGGAGAGAAGGGTTAATAGTACCTCTGTATAAGAAAGGAGATAGGGATAGGCAGGAAAATTATAGAGGAATTACGCTAATGAATACGGCGTATAAAGTATACGCGATGGTGTTGGCGGAGAGGCTGCGGAAGGATGTCGAGGGGAAAGGAATATTGCCGGAGACGCAGGCGGGCTTTAGGGCAGGTAGGAGTACTATCGACAATATCTACGTTCTGCAGCACATTGTGGATAGAGAATTAGCGAAGAAGGGGTCGAGAGTTTACGCGTTTTTTGTGGATTTAAAAGGCGCGTTTCCGTCGGTGGATAGGGGGAGGTTGTGGGAGGCGATGGAGGATAGGGGAATGGAGAGAGGCCTGATCTAGAGGGTAAGGGAGATATATGAAGAGACCAAAGATAAGGTAAGAGGAGGACAGGGGATTTCGGAGGGATTCTGGATGGATAGGGGGTTAAGACAAGGGTGTCCGCTTAGCCCAACGCTTTTTGCGATTTTAATTACGGATATGGAAAGTAAGCTGGAGGCCGGAGTGGTAGGAGGAGTCAGGATAGGAGGGGTTAGAATTTGGTCGCTAGCGTATGCAGATGACATAGTGTTGTTGGCAAAAAGCGAGGAGGCCTTAAAGGAAATGATGAAGAGGTTAAGAAGATACCTGGATAAGAACAGGTTAGAACTGAATGCGGAAAAGTCCAAGGTTATGGTTTTCAGAAAAGGAGGTGGAAGGGATAAGGAAGGGGAGTGGAAGTGGAAGGGAAAGGCGGTGCAGGTGGTGAAAGAGTTTGTGTACCTGGGCTTCTTGTTTCGGAGGAATGGCGGAGTGGATGGTCACATAAAAGAGAGAGTGAGAAGGGCAAATGTTGTGATGAGGCAGGTGTGGGGGTTGGGAAAGAAGCTATTCGCAGATGATTTTGGAAGGAGAATGAAATTGTTTGACTCACTAGTGATGAGTGTGCTATTGTATGGAGTAGAGGTGTGGGGGTGGAAGGAAAGCGAAGAGGTAAATAGGATACAGGAGAGATATGTAAAGTGGACACTGGGGCTGGCAAGGAACACGCCTAATTATATTGTCAGGAGGGAGACGGGGAGAACGAGTGTAGGGATTCTAGCGGGGAGTCGAGCGTGTAAATATGAGGAGAAATTTTTGGAAGAGGGGGGAAGTAAGCTGGTTAGGGAGTGTTGGTGGGAGAACGAGAACAGGAGAGGGGGCGGGAAGATGGAGGTTGAAAGAGAAAGGTATTTTAGAACGAATGGACTGCAGATGGATGAAGTGAGAAGGATGCATGAGGAAGGAAGGAAGGTACATGAGTTGGTTAAGAAAAACAGCATGGAGAGAGAGAAGACAGCAGGGGAAGAGAGAATAAGAGAGACAAGGTTTAATGGGAACTATGTGTGGAATATGCCAAGGGCGAGAGCGCAATATTTGTGTGAGAAAGGAGAGAAAGGAAGTCAGGAACTGATAGCGAGGATGAGATGTGGTTGCATGGAGGGTTTCAATAGGTTCTGACTCGCTAGGGAAAAGAGGAGGTGTGAACAATGTGGGAAGGGGGAGGCAAGAGTGGAGCACTGGTTGGAGGAGTGCGTAGAGGTGGAAAGGAGTGAGATAAGCATGGAGGTATTGATGCATGAAAGGGGTGACAAAAGGGCAGTAGCATGGGTGAAGGGAGTTTTGGGTAAGATGGAGAAGAAGAGAAGGAAGGAGGAAGAGGAATGGAGAAGGAAAGATTGTAAATAGAGGAGGAAGTAAATATAAGTAAATGTAAATATTGTAAATAGTAGATAAGTATTAGGTAATAGCCGCGGAGGCAAAGTTTGGTAATGCGAGACAAAGCAAGAAAGTAGGGACATGCGAGTGAGGCGAGGCGAATCGAAGAAGGCAATGCGATAAGAGCGAGCGGCGTTAGAGATAAGGTGTGGAAGGATGTTAGTTTTAAGGGTTAGTTTTAAGAAAATTCTGTAAAAAAATGGATGTGTAAGCAAGTCAATTTTTTAAGGCCAGCAGGCTAAAGAATAAACGTTTATCTAACAGGAACTGCTTGATTACTTTTATACTTTTAAATGCGGAAGATCCACAACTGCCATCTCGCATTCAGTAAGAGAAGGTTTTCTGAGTCACAGCATACAAATTTGGGGCAAAAATTCCGAAATTCCAAAAGTGGACTCAAATCTAGGAAATATGATTAAACTGGCAGATTTCCATGAAAGTCGATTACGAGGGGGTTCATCAAGTCACAGAACACAGAATCTTAACCCTCGTATTGACGTTCACAGAAATATACCAGATTAATAACATTTTAAAAATTGATGTCAGCTTTTTGAATTTTGGGCCGCAAATTCCTCTTTTGTGACTCAAAAAACGTTCTCTTACAGACTTTGATGAAAATTTACCAATTGAATAAAATTTTCAAAATTTGGTTAAACTTTTCCAATTCTTAGGTTGCTATTTTAAATTCTTCAATTTGGAACCAAAATTCGTATTATTAGACTCAAAAATCCCCTCCTTTCCTATAAAATTTTTTAATTTTTTAATTTTTTAATTTTGACCCTAAATTCCTTTTTTGTGTCCCGAAACCCCTCGCACTGTCCATCATGGAGCTCAAGTAATGTAATGAAATTAGAAAATTTTTAAGTTAATTCCCTGAATTTTTTAATTTTGACCCCAATTTTATTTCCGGTGACACGAAAATCCCACTTGTACTGACTTTAGTGGAAACCTAACAATTTAAATATATTTTCAAATTTCAGTCAAATGTGTGTCGAAATTAAAATTTAAACAATAGAAAAATTATTTCTGTTTGTGAGAAAATTTAGGTTTTTGTAAAAATTTGTTTTTTTGCACCCATTTTTTTTAGGCGAAATTCGCAAAACTGAACGTGCCAATGTTTTTTATAAACATTATCCTGCATTATTGTGCAGAAAAAATATGAAAAATTCAAAATTCGTAAAAATTAGAGTGGAACCGTTACAGTCAGGCTGATACCATTTCCGAGACACCTTTGGTCCGATTTGACCCCCGTCTGCTCCATGGATTTTGAATTTTTTTTAAATTTTATTTACTGAAGGTGATACCTTTAATAATATCAAGTTTAAAATTGGCACGAATTTTAAATTCCAGCTTCAAATTGACCGTATAAGTGGATTTATACACTTTCCGGGGCACATTTGCTACGATTTGACCCCCGTCCGCTCCATGGATTTTGAATTTTTTTTTTACTTTATTTACTGAAGGTGATACCTTTATTAATATAGAATTTAAAATTGGCACAAATTTTAAATTCATGCTGCAAATATAAGTGGATTTATACCATTTCCGGGACAAGTTTAATCGGATTTGACCCTTTTTTGATGATGGAACATTATTTTTCTACTTTCTTTACACCACGTGAATAATGTGTGGCAAAATTAAAATTTACAAAACAGAAAAATTATTTCTGTTTCGGAGAAAATTTAGGTTTTTGTAAAAATTTGTGTTTTTGTTCCCACTTTTTTTTAGGCGATATTCGAAAAACCTAAAGTGCCAAGGTTTTTTATAAACATTATCCTACATTGTTATACAGAAAAAATATGAAAAATTGAAAATTCTTAACAAGCAGTGTTGAACCGTCACACTCAGACGTCTCGAACTTCAGCCCTATGGGTTACCTTGGTTTCTAAACTTGACAGTTTAGAATTTGTTTTATCAGATTTAGTTATTGACAGATGATTCTCTTTTCGAGCCCACTTCAATACACAAATTGACTTTATTTTATTAGATTGGCGGATCAAAGCCTAATTGAAACAGGCAGTTTGTGCCAGAGTCGAGCACCCCTAACTGTGAAAGATCGTTGTAATTTACACGTTCGCTGCTTTGGAAATATCATTACCTTTTTTCTGTCTCGAAGTTTGGAATGGGCAGGCAGATTTTTGTCAAAAAATTCAAATAAATTGAACAGATATTGCGGGGTTCGGTGTAAAAGAGATTGTATACTAAATTACCCATAAAATACTGTCTTCTCTTAGCTACATTCAGAAGCCCTGCTTGTTTTCGATAGGTTGTTAGGTGTACATATTTAGGTAAATCATCAGCAGCGTTGGGCGCGGTTAGTACTTGGATGGGTGACCATTCGAGAATACTGCGTGCTGTTGGCACATCGTGGGTGTGGTGAGACCACACTTCTAGTTATTTACTACAAGAAACTATCCACCTAGAAACACTACCCGAATCGGGTAGTGTCACGCCTACCCTGAAAGGGAAATGGCTTAATGGTATGCATACATACATACATAGATTAAACGAATACAGGCATTAAGTGCTCTTTCAAGTTTAGAATTAAGTTCATCTGTTATTTCATCATATACTATGCAAACAAAATCAAAGTGTGGCAGAATCAAGCTCTTAATCAGAAGTATACGAATGGAAACCGGCAAGGACCCTTTGTTTCTTCTAAGTTGGTGTAGAATTCTGAATGTTTTTCTCGAGATTTTGATTACCTGCTCTTTCCAGGATAGGGTTCACATAGTCATGTTGTTTTGATTTGAAAAACTATAACCATTAAAAGCTAATAAAATTTGTATTCTCCAAATAAAGTATAACATATTTATTGAGAAATAAGTTGCAAATTTTATGGAACAAAAAATTTGTTTGAAAATATTATCGGGTTTAGAATAAAATGAAAAATAAAAAAAATATGAAAAAATTAAAACTATTTATAACGGGTGATAGGAAAAAATCTTTAATTACAAAATACACATTTTTCTTATCTCAAAGATTCCTATGGTACTTCAAAATGTATTCTTTTTGAACCAACAAAATTTCACTGAATCAAAAAGTCTTTGGTTCGAAAAAATTCTTTTTTATTATAATGCACATTTTTGGATGTTTATTGTATTTTTTCTTTAAATTATAGTTTAAGTTTGAATTAATTTCATTTAATGTATTATTTTATATTTGGTTATTTATTTATTCCATTAAAAAAAAAATTCAAACGGAAACCATTTGTTCCAGATTTCCTTGATGCAAGGTAATTCAGTTTCGACAATAACACATTTTCGTGTATAAGCACCATATTTTTGAAAACAACATGACATTTTTAAAAAACGAAGGTGATATTATTTCTTATGGCCTACTTTTAGCTTTTTGCATTTTTTCTTATAGCACATAAAATTCTTCAATAACTATAAATATGGAAGTAATTATTATAATAATAATATTATAATATTCGTTATAATTTTTTACATAATTCAGAATTTTTCGAGAATGTACAAAAAACATGTTTAATTTTCGACCGAAAAAGATAAATTTTTAACCAAGAATGAAATAGCTAGATTTTCACACAACGAATTTTTGACTAAAATGGTGAATCTTCAATTAATAAAATTAATTTTTACCGAACAGTAAAATTTTCAACCAAAAAGTTTAATAATTTTTTACTAAAAAACAACGTTTTTAGCATCTATATTAATTTTTAACCAAACAGTTCGATTTTTAATTTGAAAATGAATTTTCACTTGACATGAGGAATTGAGGAATATTCAGGTTAATTTTTAACTTTTTAAATTCATCTTTTCGAACGAAAATTCATTTCTTTAATTTAAATTTTTACTACACTCCAAAAATTTTTTTTTTAAATATGGCCTTACTATTTTTTCTGGTTAAAGTAATCAGAATTATGATTATTTTAATAAGAATTTCTGGTTAATTTAAACGGAATTCTTGTGAATTCAACCATAATTCTGGTTAGTCTAGCCAGGAAAAATAGTAAGGGCATATTTAACCAGAATTCTGGTTGACTTAACCAGACATTTTTTTGAGTGTACTTTGATGCGAAATTTTTAAATTAATACTTATGGTTTAAATATTATCTTTTTGGTTGAAAATCCAATTCAACTCAATTTTTCCTGTGTTGTTAAATCTGGTTGATAGTTGGTCAAAAAACTTGAATTTTCAATTTTTCAAACAAAAATTCAAAAAGTTGCATCCTATAAAAAAAACAATTATCCAAAAATTAAATATTTTTATTTTTTACAATTCAAACAAAAACTACGCGTTCCATCAAACAATGATCGATGACAAAAATTATAGATCTTTTTTGGTTGTACAACTTTTGCCTATTAATTTTTTTCTTATTAACAGACATTTTGAAAATTAGTTAGATCTACTCAAGCCCTTTTTTGGAAGATAGCTGTATTCATACAATATATAACATCAAAATTCTATATGATTTATTTGTCGAATTTGAAAAAAAAAACTACATATTATTTATTATTCAAATTTTTTCATATAAACTCTTATCTGGTCTAGACTCAGTGAACGTTGAAAACAAGGAAAAACTGTTTTTCATGTTCTTCTATTTTTAGATTTTTCTCTGCGTGTAGTCGATGTCAGTAGTTCAAGCTCATAATCGTTTCGAAAAAATAGGAAGTCAGTTCTTGGAAAAAAATCATTAACGTTCTACCTGAGAAGTAATTTTCGATTGTACTGCAGAGGAATCAATATAAAATGGATATCTCAATTCTTCTGCTGTCAATATTTATTACCTGTGAGTACGAAAAATGCAAATTTAAAATAAGTGTTAACTATTTGAAACACTTTCTCGCAAGTAAACAAATACAAAACTTCTGGAGTCATTATTCTGAATAGAAAATGGATAAGAGCCTTTCTACGAGATATGTACATTGATCATTTAGAATACATCCTCTTTTTGGAAACCCACTTTTTTCATTGTGCTTTTTCCTGTCATTGTTCCCGTATGGAAGCAATGATGACGGAAGCATAATAAAAAAAGTGATTTATATCTTACGAAAAACAATAAGAACATTCAGAAGAAAATGTTGTGGCTAAAACAAGAACAAAGTGTTAGCTAGAAAAATTATTTAGGAAAAGTTTTATGTCACCGCTTTTTCAAACCACGGCGCGAGCGCCTTAGAATATTTTTGTCGTTCGCCACATGTTTTAACTTCGATGCTTCTTATTTTGAATTTTCCACACTTCGATGGTAAGAAGACTTCGACAGAAGTATCAGAACAAATCATTTTGATAAAGTAAAAAATGTCGAAGATTCACAATTGGAAATCCTTCAATTTTCGAAATTTTCAATTTAAAATTCTTCAATTTAAAAAATTTTAAATTGAGAACTTTTTAATTTTCAAGATTTACAAATAAAAAGTCTTAAATTTTCTTAATTTGGAAATCAATCGACGTAACTTTATTTACACTAAGAATAGAATAGGCTCATGAAAATAATGTTTTCGTCTGTAATAATGCATAATGCGTGACTGACAAGAAAATTACATTAAGCCGAATTTTCCACGATGTTTTACTACTAATTTAGGAAAATTTGTTTTCTGTTCTATTCGGATAGTTTCAGAGCAATTGTATAAAATAGATCAACAAATCACTTTTATAATCTGCGATCTCTAAACTCGCGATAATGGACATTTTCTTTATTGAAGTAAAGTTGAATTGATTATCTTATCTTTCAACGGAATTTAAATTGAATTTACTTATTACAAGTGGAATGTAAAGTTATCATATTATTTATATCGAAATATTAAATAATAATAGTGCTGCGCCGGGTGGCGGATTTAGTCAATCTTTATCACAATTTTTGCCAACACGTTCAGTACTTTATTTTTATTTTCTGAAATATTTTTCTTTTACTTGAAATTTGGAAGATCTTAGTTCTATATTCAGATTTTAAGTCCAACTTAAAAAAAAACCTGTAATCATTTCAGCAGTTTATGTTGACCCTTTTATCACTCATGCCTTAATTTTATAATTAACAGATTTTTCCCGGAACGTTCTGGGTAAAACGCAAATACTACCGGAACCTGTTAATGCTGTTCTTAAAGAAAAGGCAAAAGCTTGCCCACAGCCATACCTCGAAGAATATAGGGATCATGTAATTGAAGCGTATACGAATAAGCTTGATGTGTTGCAAAAGAGTAAAGCAATAAACTGGATTTTGGATTGTAATGGTGATGCCACACTTATATCTTTTGTGTCAGCATTGGTCAAGAAAGTCTGCCCTGGGAGTCTTGTCGCTGAATTAGTAATTCAAAAGGCTTTCGTCGATCGCATTTGCGATGACCTTAAAAAATGGTGGGTTTCCTAATTATGTCATCTGAATCTCTGATATCGAAAAATTGGATATTTTATTATCAAAGTTTACAATTTGCTTCTATTTACCAGTTCATAAAATATATTTGATAATTTTCAGCATTGAACATAAAAAGGGTGATGACGTCTTCATTGGCACAGATTGAGGAAAAAACTTCAGATGGCCAGTTCAAAAACGATGTCGTTTATAAGTTTATTACTGTGTTGCTTTATATATTAATCAGGCTTAAGTTAAAAAGAAAAAAACGTGTGCGTAGGTCCTAAGTTCAATTATTGGTGGAGGGAAAAAACAGTTTTGAAATAAAGAGTTTTCTGCTGCAAAAACATATTTTCGTTCGACAAAACCCTAACCGTTAAAACTATATTTTCTATAATATCGATAGATGATTTTATTTATTAAATAATAAGATAAACTTGATTCAATTTTAAAATTTCAAAATACATGTTTTTTGTATAAGTGTGTACTCACCTATATACCTTATCTCACATGGACTCGATGAATGCCGAGAACGAGTTGAACTCGAGATCTACAGCTAATATTTATCCTACCAAGAACTTCAAGATTAAATCCTAGAAGAAAAAAAAATCCTTTTGTTTTATGGACTTATCTAGTATTTATTGCAATGATGTATAGTTTAGTATTTTGTCAGACATGAGGGCTCAATATATTTTATATTCGCTAATAAAATAACGTGATAATTCCGAGAATCTAAAGTAAACATAATATAAAAAATGGCGGCCACTTAATAACTCAAAGACAGCTATTTTCCATAATCTTCATTAAAATTATTTTAAACAGAATATGACCTTAGCCTCCAAAATTTATGCATTTATGCATTTATCAAATTACATCAATAGTTGTCTTATAAAGACGCTGTTTTCATTTTGCTTGACTTTATTCGTTAAATAGTATCAAATATGAGTGCATTGTACCCAAAAAATCACAGAAAAAGGCTGATTCTCAAGAGTAAGCCAAAATCGGTGTAGTGTTTGTTTTAATTGTAACAAATTAAAATTAAAAATTTGATTTTTGGAAAAATGACACAAGCTATGAAAAAATGAATAGAAAAAAGTTACTCACCCAAAAAAGGGCTATAAATTTGTCATGTATCATTTTTCGATAGGACGCATAGTTTTTGTTTTAATCGTAAAACATAACCTTTACAATAAAATAATTTAATTCGAAAAACAAGACAAGGTGCGAAAAAAATTATCAAACAAAAGTTGTTAACTCAAAAAAGATCTAGAAATTTATCAGTAATCATTATTTGATGGGATGCGTATTTTTTGTTCAAATCGTAAAAAGTGACTTCGAAAATAAAGAATTTATTGTAAAAGCGACAAAAAGTGAAATTAAATGTTAATTAACATAATTGTTTTTTTATAGGATGCAACTTTTTGGAATTTCTTGAGAAATTGATCATTCGAATTTTTTCACCAACGGTTCGAGATTTAACTACACAAAAAAATGTATTGAATTGAATTGGATTTTCAACCAAAAAGATAATTTTTGAAGCATTAGGATTAATTAAAAAAATTCGCATCAAAGTAGTAAAAATTTCAATTGACGAAATGAATTTTCTTTCAAAAAGATGAATTTCAAAAGTTAAAAATTCACCTGAAGATTCCTCGATTTAATTGAAAATTCATTTTTGAATTAAAAATTGAACTGTTTGGTAAAAAATTAATATAGTTGCTAAAAACTTTGTTTTTCAGTAAAAAATTATTAATCTTTTTGGTTGAAAATTTTACTGTTTGGTAAAAATTAATTTTATTAGTTGAAGATTCATCATTTTAGTCGAAAATTCATTTTTCAGTGAAAATCTAACTATTTCACTTTTGGTTAAAAATTTATCTTTTTTGGTGAAAAAGTAAACATGTTTTTTGCATATTTTCTAAAAATTCTAAATTATGTGAAAAATTATAATGAATATGATCATAAAAATTAATTTCTCAGGCTTAAGATGGTTACAGCCCAATATGTCGAAGGCATTTTCGGATTTTTTTTTTTTTTTTTTTGTTTGAATAGTATGCACGGGGCTGTTCCGGTATATATTATTATTATTATATTATTCTTATTATTATTACGTTAATAATTACAGTTATTGAAGAATTTGATGTGATAAGAAATAACGAAAAGCTAAAAGTAGGCCATAGGAAATAAGATCACCTTCGTTTTTTAAAAATGTCATGTTGTTTTGAAAAATATGATGTTTACACACGAAAATGTGTTATTTTCAAAACTGAATTACCTTGCATCAAGGAAATCTGGAACAAATGGTTTCCGTTTGAATATTTTTGTTAATGGAACAAATAAATAAGTTAATATAAAATAATACATTAAATAAAATTAATTAAAATTTAAACTATAATAAAAAAATACATTACACATCCAAAAATTTGCATTTTAATAGAAAACAATTTCTTCGAACCAAAGACTTTTGATCCATTGGAATTTTTTTTTGGTTTAAAAAGAATACATTCTGAAGTACCATAGGAAACATTGAGATAAGAAAATTGTGTATTATGTAATTCAAGATCTTTTCCTATCACCCGTTATAAATAGTTTTGATTTATTCGTACTTTTTTATTTTTCATTTTATTCAAAACCTGATAATATTTTCAAAAAAATTTTTTGTTCCGTAAAATTTGCAACTTATTTCTCAATAAATATTTTTTACTTTGTTTGGAGAATAAAATTTTTGGTAGCCTTTGATAGGTGTAATTTTTCATATCAAAACAGCATGACTGTATGAAAATAGGCCACATCGCCTCCAAAATCATGACGTATTCACCAAACTTTACAAGCTTCTGCATGGAAAAGCAAGAATTACTTATACATTTATTCACTGTAGCCTCAATTTATTCGCATTAAAAACAATTCATTGTATATGTGTTGGACTCAACAGCCTTCTTGCAATGAGAAAGTTGAAACTGCGAAATTATATCGTCAAAAATGTTCATTTTTCCTGGTCATTAATTCATACAAAAATATAACGTGAGAATAAAATTTAGAGAATTATTTTGTGACGTAGGAGTTTATTTAATGTTGAGTTTGAGGAAAAATTTTGTTCAGCTTAGAACCTGTAGTTGTTTAAACTGACTTGGATTATTCCTCAAATTTTCTTAAAATCTTCCCAATTCTTTTTTGACAATTTTGGAATTCTTTATAAATTTTAAAAAGTCTCAGGAAGTAATGATACATTTTGAAAGGTCCTACAAAATTGTTCGAAATTATTTTTGGTAGGTTTTAATACGTCATTTCGGTTTCATATAATCGAAAATATGAAAAAACTAGAAAATTTAAATATTGAGCCAAACGACGTTAGATACAAATAAAAGTGTCGAACAGCAATTATAGCTTTCAAGAAGTCCTAAAAAATTTATTTCGAACATTTTTTTATAGTACTTTTCATTTTGGTTTTATTTATTCAAAATACTATGGGAAAGTCCAAAATTCAAATTTTGAACCGAACGACGCAAAATACGAGAAAAAGTCTCAAAGAGCAATCCTTATTTATTGAAATTGATATGCAAAAATAGAAAATTCCAATATTACGCCAAAAGACGCGAGATATGAAAAAAGTCTTAAAGAAGACTTGTAGGATATTTTGTTTTATGCATTAAAAATAATGTTAAAAACAAAAATCCTTTTTTCAGCATAACAACGCGAGATAGGGAAGAGTGTATGAAGAAAGGATTGCAGTTTTTTTGTTTATTTTATTATATAAATACTGGGATCTAAAAGAGATTTTGTTCATGAAGTTGCATTCAAGCATTCTAAGTGCAAAGAATAAATATCCGAGCGCAAAGCGCGAGGTAATCCATTATCAAGTGCGCAGCGCGAGATCCAACAGAGAGGGCAGATTTTTATTAATAATGTTTTTTTTTTCACGATTAAAACAAAAACTACGCGTCCTATCAAAAATAATTGATGATGAATTGGTAGATATTTTTTGGGTTCACAGTTTTTGTAAATTAATCTTTTTCCGTATCTTGCATAATTTGACCGCAAAAAGGCATTTTTGATTTTTCATCATTTTTTGTGCGATCGAAATTCGAATTTTTGATTCTTCAAGAAAATACAAAAAGTTGTTATGATAATCTTGTAGGGCTTTTGAAAAGGGCTTTTCTTTTGTTCTTTGTATGTTGAAAATGCTATAATTCTGATCATATTCTTTTAATCGGGAAAAGTCATGAGGTTAAATTGTTCGACTTTCCGAGTACTACGAAAAGCCATACATAGAATTCTTATATCTTGAAAAAAATGGTCTTAAAAATTTTGAAAATTCTCTAAATTCCTAAACTCTTATAGAAAATAGCTGGTTAACTTACTCGATGTGCCAAAGCACAGTTCAATCCGATTAGACTGGTTTATAAAATAAAAATTTTTTCTACCCACCACATCTTAATGTGACTTTTTAATATATTGTTCTCAACCCCCTGTCTGTTCTAGGGTTATGCACAAAGGTGGGG
>CAKNYM010047382.1:130832-148140 GCA_932195095.1 Andricus curvator | reverse complement strand
AAATATTGACAGCAGAAGAATTGAGATATCCATTTTATATTGATTCCCCTGCAGTACAATCGAAAATTACTTCTCAGGTAGAACGTTACTGATTTTTTTCCAAGAACTGACTTCCTATTTTTTCGAAACGATTATGAGCTTGAACTACTGACATCGACTACACGCAGAGAAAAATCTAAAAATAGAAGAACATGAAAAACAGTTTTTCCTTGTTTTCGACGTTCACTGAGTCTAGACAAGATAAGAGTTTATATGAAAAAATTGGAATAAGAAATAATATGTAGTTTTTTTTAAATTCGACAAATAAATCATATACAATTTTGATGTTATACATTTTATGAATCCAGCTATCTTCCAAAAAAGGGCTTAAGTAGATCTAACTAATTTTCAAAATGTCTGTTAATAAGAAAAAAATTAATAGCCAAAAGTTGTACACCCAAAAAAGATCTATAAGTTTTGTCATCGATCATTTTTTGATGGAAGGCGTAGTTTTTGCTTGAATTGTAAAAAATAAAAATATTTAATTTTTGGATAATTGTTTTTTTTATAGGATGCAACTTTTTGATTTTTTTTTGAAAAATTGAAAATTCAAGTTTTTTGACCAACTATCAACCAGATTTAACAACACAAAAAAATTAATTGAGTTGAATTGGATTTTCAACCAAAAATATAATATTTAAACCATAAGTATTAATTTAAAAATTTCGCATCAAAGTACACTCAAAAAAATGTCTGGTTAAATCAACCGGAATTCTGGTTAAATATGCCCGTACTATTTTTCCTGGCTAGACTAACCAGAATTATGGTTGAATTCACAAGAATTCCGTTTAAATTAACCAGAAATTTATATTAAAATAATCATAATTCTGATTACTTTAACCAGAAAAAATAGTAAAGCCATATTTAAACAAAAATTTTTTTGAGTGTAGTAAAAATTTAAATTAAATAAATTAATTTTCGTCCAAAAAGATTGATTTAAAAAGTTAAAAATTAACCTGAAGATTCCTCAATTTAATTGAAAATTCATTTGCAAATTAAAAATCGAACTGTTTGGTAAAAAATTAATATAGATGCTAAGAACGTTGTTTTTTAGTAAAAAATTGTTAATCTTTTTGTTTGAAAATTATACTGTTCGGTAAAAATTAATTTTATTAATTGAAGTTTCACCATTTTAGTCAGAAATTCGTCGAGTGAAAATCTAGCTATTTCATTCTTGGTTAAAAATTTATCTTTTTCGGTCGAAAATTAAACATGTTTTTTGTACATTCTCGAAAAATTCTGAATTATGTAAAAAATTATAACGAATATTATAATATTATTATTATAATAATTACTTTCATATTTACAGCTATTGAAGAATTTGATGTGCTAAGAAAAAAAGCATAAAGCTAAAAGTAGGCCATAAGAAATAATATCACCTTCGTTTTTTAAAAGTGTCATGTTGTTTTCAAAAATATGGTGCTTATACACGAAAATGTGTTATCTGCGAAACTGAATTACCTTGCATCAAGGGAATGTGGAACAAATGGTTTCCGTTTGAATATTTTTTTAATGGAATAAATTAATAACCAAATATAAAATAATACATTAAGAAAAATTATTTCAAACTTAAACTATAATTTAAAAAAAATACATTAAACATCCAAAAATTTGCATTATAATAAAAAACAATTTCTTCGAACCAAAGACTTTTTGATTCAATGAAATTTTGTTGGTTCAAAAAGAAAAAATTTTAAAGTACCATAGGAATCTTTGAGATAAGAAAAATGTGTATTTTTTAATTAAAGATTTTTTCCTATCACCCGTTATAAATAGTTTTAATTTTTTCATATTTTTTTTATTTTTCATTTTATTCTAAACCCGAAAATATTTCCAAACAAATTTTTTGTTCCAGAAAATTTGCAACTTATTTCTCAATAAATATGTTATACTTTGTTTGGAGGATAAAAATTTTATTAGCTTTTAATGGTTATACTTTTTCAAATCAAAACAACATGACTATGTGAACCCTATCCGCTTCTGAATGTAGCTAAGATAAGACAGTATTTTATGGGTAACTTATTATACAATCTCTTTCACACCGAAGCCCCGCAATATCTCTTCAATTTATTTGAATTTTTTGACAAAAATCTGCCTGCCCATTCCAAATTTTGCGAAAGAAAAAAGGTAATGATATTTCCAAAGCACCGAACTCTGGAACAAACTGCCTGTATCAATTAGGGAAGCGCCTTCCTATTTCAACTTCAAAAAATCTTTTTTCATGTATCTGATTAATATTGACAATCTCACTCTAGGAATCACTCATTGGTCACTCTTTTATCTACTAAGTAAGTAAGTCAGCGCCTAAATACCTCAAACACATGTAACATCTACACTAGGGTGGTTCAAAAATGCATTGCAAAATTTTTTTCACCCTAGAGGGCTAGTCCCCCCACCAAATGTTTCTATTTCCGGAGACAAAAAATCCATAATTTTTTTTTTTTCGAAATTCGAATATTAACACGTGCCACCGGGCACTTCAAAATCCCATTCAATTAACATTGGGAAATTTTGGATTTTCGAAAAATTGAACTCATACTTCAGGGTTTGATCGAAACGTGCCAATGTTTTTAGGGATTGAAGAGGAGTACTTATGGAATAAAAGCATACCAATAACTTTCATTTTTAAACCACCCTTACCCCTCTCACAGCGCCCCAAATATGACCTAAAAATAAAAAAACTACATTTTCACGTATTATTGTTAATTTTTAGCAATTTCCGTCGTCTTTTTCATACGAATAATTACTAATGGACAATTTCACTATTTTCCATGACTTTTTAAATAATGTTTAATTGTTTAAACAAATGTAACTTATTTAAACGGTTATTTATTCCCAAAAAATGTAAAAAATAATCGCATTTTCTGATTGAAATGTAATAGTTTGTCATTTTTTCGAGTAGTAATTTTTTTTTAAACATGATGTGATTATTTAAACAATTACTTATTGTTTATTCACAAAATTTCTAAAAATTGACCCAGAGATGTCTACTTTTTTCTCAAATTGGTATCCTATGCTACTTTTTGTTGAATAATTATATAACTTTGATACATTTCTTTTAATTTTTAATAAATTTCTATTTGTTCAAACAATTTTGATTTGCCTAAGCAGTTTTTTTCGATAACTTTGAAAAAACAAAATGAAATAAAATACATATAATTATTTTTCTGACTGTATAGTGTACAGAAGGAATATATTGACTATTTTTTAATTGTTCAAACAAATACAATTTGTTTAAACAATCATTCTTCCAAAAATATTTTTTAAATCGTATTTTCTGAATTAAACATAATATTGAATGATTGCGAAAAGTAATAAATTCTGCTAAAAACTTTATGTTATTGTTTATACAATTAATTATTGTTTTTTTTCTTCAAATGTCCTTCAAATTGAGTATAGATGGTGTACATCATCTTTGGCGTATTACTAAATAAATCATGAAAGTCATGATAAAATTTAAATTATAAAAGTGTATTTATTATTGCTTTCTTCATATTTTTACAATCTTTATCATAATTATATTATAAAAAGCACAATCACTACTGCAAATAATGAGTCAAGTTTCAAAAGATTACTTTTTTACATTTTCATATTCGGTATAAATATTAAAGCGTATCGCTGATTTTCGTTTTAGCTTCATACGAAATCATTCAATATTATGTTTAATTCAGAAAATACGATTTCAAAAATATTTTTGGAAAAATAATTGTTCAAACACATTATATTTGTTTAAACAATTAAAAAATGGTAAATATATTCTTTCTGTACACTATACAGTCAGAAAAATAATTATATGTATTTTTTTTTTAAGTTATCGAAAAAAACTGCATAAGCGAATCAACATTGTTTAAACAATTAGAAAAAAGTAGCATAGGATACCAATTTGAGAAAAAAGTGGACATCTCTGGGTTAATTTTTAGGAATTTTGAGAATAAACAATAATTAATTGTTTAAATAATTACATAATGTTTTTTAAAAAAATTACTACTCCAAACAATGACCAACTATTAGATTTCAATCAGAAAATACGATTATGTTTTACATTGTTTGGGAATAAATAATTGTTTAAATAGGTTACATTTGTTTAAACAATTAAAAATTGTTTAAAACGTCATGGAAAATATTCAAATTGTCCATTTGTAATTATTCGTATGAAAAAGACGACGGAAATTGCTAAAAAGTAACAATAATACGTAAAAATGTAGTTTTTTTATTTTTGGGTCATATCTGTGGCGCTGTGGAGGGGGGGGGGGATAAGGGTTACAAATCAATGTTATTAGAATGCTTTTATTTCATAGGTACTCCTCACCAATCCTTGAAAAGATTGGCACGTTTCGATCAAACCCTGAAGTATGAGTTCAATTTTTCGAAAATCCAAAATTTCCCCATGTTAATTGAATGGGATTTTGAAGTGCCCGGTGGCACGTGTTAATATTCGAATTTCGAAAAAAAAATTAGGGATTTTTTTTCCGGAAATGAAACTTTTTGGGAGGGTACTTGCCCTGTATCTCAAAAAGCGTTTTTTGGACCACCCTAATCTACACTCATATTTTAATTTATACAACTCAATTACACCCTTCGGTTTATAGGTTTGCGAGAAGATATGTAATACTTTGCTGTAACTCTGCATTCTAATTCAATATTTATCCTCTTCAATCTCACACAATTAGCTAGCACTTTCACTCTCGCACTTATGATTATTATTCTTTGACCAGCGACTGTATTTTTTGTAATAGTACATGTATCTCCTGTTCCTAGAGGGCTATTTAGCCCTAGGGACTTATGCTAAATCAATAAATAAATAAAATAAAATAGGCCGCATCGCCTCCAAAATCATGATGGATTCGCAAAACTTTACAAGCTTCTAAATGGAAAAGTAAGAGTTATTTATACATTTAATCTCTGTATTCTCCCTTGATTCACATTAAAAACAATCCATTTTGGATGTATTGGACTCAACATCCTTCTTGCAATGGGAAATTTAAAACTGCAAAATAATATTCTCAAAATTTTTCATTTTTCCAGGAATTTAATTCATACAAAAATATAACGTGAGGATAAAATTATGAAAATTACTTGGTGACTTTCGAGTTTATTTAATGATGAGTTTGTTTGTTTTCAAGATTATATACATAAATATAATTTTCCTGTGTTTCTTGAGAAAATTAAAAAAGTTTTCTGAAGATTTCAGATATTTCGGAAAAGAATCTAGAAAATTTCGAATACATTTTTAGTATTTACAGAATTTTGCAAAATTTGAAGAAAAATTTTGTTCAGCTTAGAACTTGTAGTTGTCTAAACTGACTCGGATTATTCTGAAATTTTCATAAAACCTTCGCGATTCTTTTTTGACAATTTTGGCATTCTTTCCCAATTTTAAAAAGTCTCAGGAAGTAATTATAGATTTTGAAAGGTCCTAAAAAATTGTTCGAAAATATTTTCGGCAGGTTTTAATAGGTCATTTTGGTTTCATATAATCGGGAATATAAAGAAAAAATATATAATATTGAAATTTTGAGCCAAATGGCGTGAGATACGGGAAAAAGTCTCAAAGAAGACTTGTAGGATATTTTGTTTTATCCATTAAAAATAATATCAAAACAAGAATCCCTCTTTCAGCATAACAACGCGAGATAGAGAAGAGTGTCTGAAGAAAGGATTGTAGTTCTTTATTTATTTAATTATAATAATACTGGGATCTAGAAGAGAATTTTTTGATGAAGTTGCATTGAAGTATTCCAAGTGAAAAGAATAAATATCTGAGCGCAAAGTGAGAGGTCTAAACATGCCCTAGTGCGAAGCGCGAGGTAACCCATTATCGAGTGTGAAGCGCGAGATCCAACAGAGCGGGCAGATTTTTATTAATAATGTTGTTTTTCCCAATTCAAACAAAAGCTACGCGTCCTATAAAAAATCATTGATGACGAATTGGTAGATATTTTTTGGGTTCACAGTTTTTGTCAATTCATCTTTTTCCGTATCCTGCATAATGTGACCGCAAAATGGCATTTTTGATTTTTCATCATTTTTTGCGCGAGCAAAATTGGAATTTTTGATTTTAAAAAAAAATTCAAAAAGTTGTCATGATAATCTTGTAGGGCTTTTAAAAAGCAATGTTTTTCTTCAATCTGATCCGATTACACTAGTTAAAAAAATTAAAATTTTGTTCTGCCCACCACATCATGACTTTTCAATGTATTTTGACCCACTTAACATGGAAATCACACACCAACATTTTTTTATGGGAGCGTTTTCGAGATATCAATGTTCGAATTTTTACATTCTCATCAAAATGAGAAAGTATTTGTTTTATGTGAAAAATGACTTTCGCGGATTCCATCAAATGTCGACGTTTTGAGGCCCCCTGAGTCAGAAAAAATGGTTTTTACGTCGGTGTCTGTCTGTCTGTCGTTGTCGTTGTCGTCGTCGTCTGTATATCGGATAACTTTTGAAAGACTAATCGGATTGGATTGTGCTTTGGCAGACGGTTTCAGGGGGCAAAAAGAGAAATCGAGTTCGTTAACCAGCTATTTTGGATGAAAATTCAAAAAGCTAGAGCATTTTCAAAATTTTTTAGACCATTTTTTGCCAAATTTGAAAATTATATGTGAGGCCGCTTATAGTACTCGAAAATTCAATCAATTTATCCTTAGGACTTTTTTTGATAAAAAGAAAATTGTCCGAGTTACAGCATTTTCAAAATCCCGCCAAAAAAACGAAAAGTAACATTTTCGGCCAAAAAACGCACGATACGAAAAAAAGTCAAAATAGGAAAAGTGTTTCTTTTCGCACGTCCTATAAGATTATCATGACGACTTTTTGAATTTTCTTGAAAAATCGAAAATTCATATTTTTATTGCACAAGAAATAATGAAAAATCAAAAAAATCAATTTTATGGTCAAACTATGCAAGATACGACAAATTATGACTAAACTAAAATTATGCACTCAAAAAAGATCTACAAATTTCTCATGGGTCACTTTTTGATACAATGTGTAGTTTTTGTTTTATTCGTAAAAAATAACATTAACAGTGAAAAAATCGGCCCGATAAGCGGGCACATTCTCATCAAAACTTTGCTTATTTACTTTATTTTTCATCTCGGGTGTGTTTTTTCACAATATTTCATTGTTTTTGTGTTCTCAATACTATTTCTAACGATTGAAACAATAAAATATAATAATAATTCAAACAATTTATTCTGACTGAAAATCTGACTTTTATTTCAGAATGCGTTTTGATCTTTGTTTACTAAAATAATTTCTGTGAAAAAATTCGACTATTACATTTATATTTCAAGAACTATGTTCCAAATAGACGAAATGAATATATATATATATATTTAAAAAAAAAAGAGTTATTGGATCCTCGTTTAGAGGTGGGCCGGGAATGCGCAGATGGAAACATATGAACTCCTATCTAATACAACGCTGCTGAAGGCTGGTGACCTTCTCAGTATAAAACATCAACTAATTGCGACTCTCTCGGTTTCCATTCCTTGTCCTCGCCCCCCCCCCTCCTCCCCCCGTAACAGAACTTTTGGTGGGACTGACGTAAGACCCGGACTCTCCACTATACGACGAATCACTACTTAACTTGGGCATGATTTCGACTCGCAAAACAAATTTCGCGCATAAAGGTGGTAGTTGGGTGTACAATCTAAACATGAATAATACAAACAATAAAGTAGCCTCGGAATGGACTGAAACTTTGATTGAGGTTTTGAAATATGGGCAGAAGTAGATAGGGAATCACATGGTAGTCAAGGGGTCGGTTTGATTATGAATGAAAAAGCAAGATATATGTTCCAAAAACGACTTAAATACTTTTTTTCTCCCCTTTTCTGATTATTATACCATTATAAGCCATTTCCCTTTCGGGGTAGGCGTGACTTGCTCGGTGGAATAGTTGAAAAAAAATCTTTCTGATTGTAGGATTTATTACAAAGATACGGAAATATACGCTGAAGTAAAGGAATTACCTTCTTCATTTTAAATCAAATACAACTTTAGCCATTTTTATCTGAAGAACATTGAACATAACATATGGTCGTTGCGAAGCGCGACGACCAAATTGCGCGCAGCAAGCGCGCTCAAACTTTTGGGTTTCTATTATACGATGAACAGAAACGAGCGTGAAGCGCGAGGTTCACATGATGATCATACCAAATATCGAGCGCGAAGCGCGAGTGTCGTGATGAGAATGTGTTCCTTAAGGTCGATAGAACCTTAAGTAAATTAGTTCTTATTTTTATGTAAAACTGACATAATTAAACCAAAAGCAGGTCATAACGATGAAGCTTACTAAGAGAGTATTAGCCTGCGAAGCGCGCAATAGCGAGCACACGAAGTGTGAAAACCTAGACGACAAATGTGTCCGAGCGCGCAGCGCGAGGTGAATGCATTATCGAGCGCGAAGCGCGAGATCCAACAGGTGCGCGCCCTAGGCGCGCTGAAACTTGCGAGCGAAGCGAGCCGCGCGCAAAGCGCGCGATGAGAATGTGCCCGCAAAGCGGGCAGATTTTTTTTCTCGTTTTTCAGAGCTCTTCCGACCGATATCGAGTTCTAATTGACCGATTACCCTCAACGAGCACTCAAATTGAAGGGAACTGAATCCTCTACAACTTTCTATTCTAAAGTTTTCAGATCAGGCCAGAAGTTCCGATGCTAGCGATTTTAATAATTTGACAAAATTATATTAAACAGAATATAACCTTAGCCTCCACCATTTTTGCTTTGGATGATATTGAGTGATGATTCTATCTATCAAATTACATCACTAGTAGTGTTATGGTGACGCTGTTTTCGTTTTTCTGGACTTAATTCGTTAAATAGTATGAAACATGAGTACATTATATCCAAACAATTAGAGAAAAAGGCTGTTTCTCAAGAGTACGCCAAAATCGGTGTAGTTTTATGTTGCAACAAAAATCAGCTTCGCAGGTTCATTTTGAGGCTCTGGAGAGAATTGTCAACTGTCTGGTAAGACAATTTTGCTCTTCATTATGCAAATCTGAACTGAATTCATAGAACCCCCTGATAAAATTCAAATATTTTTGGCTGAAGGTTAATTCTTTCTAATCGAAAAGTCTAAAATTATATTTTTGGTACTGAATTTATCACGTTGGGTTAAAAATTCTATTATATGGTTAAGAATTCATCTTTTTATTTGAAAATTCGACTGCTTGAATGAATGCGGAAGTCAAGGCTCAACTATTTTGGTACAAATTCACATTTTGTAGTTGAAAATTTATCGCTTCAGTTAAAAATTTATCTCTTCGTTTGAAAATTGAACTATTTTGCTGCAATCACATCTTTTTTGGCTAAAAATGAATCTGAAAAGGAACTTTATTTGCTCAAGGTTCTATCGACCTTAAGGAACACATTCTCATCCAGACACTCGTACTTCGCGTTCGATATTTGATTTGAAAATAATTTGAACCTTGCGTTCCACGCTCGGTTCTGTGCACCGTATGATAGAAACAAAAAAGTTTGAGCGCACTTACGGCGCGCGATTTGGTCGTCGCGCTTCGCGCTCTGAAATACACTGGTCGCGCACTTTGTGCTTCGTGTTATATGTTCTTCATATACAAATTAATTAATTTGTATTTGATTTAAAATGAAAAATAATGATATAATTTATGCGACAAATTTTATTAGTTAAAATTTTATTTTAGCTTGTGCCGTTTTTCAAAAAAGTTAATTTTTTCATTTTGAATATTTTCTTACAACAAAAATTGATTATAATTTTGTAAATCATTTTTGAATGCACAATTTTTGTTCATTAATCTTTTTTCGTACCTTGCATTTTTTTTTCAAAATTTTGATTTTTTTTACTGTCAATGTTATTTTCACGAATAAAACAAAATCTACGCATCCTATCGAAACATGATTCACAACAAATTGGTACCTCTTCTTTGGATGAGCAAATTTTGTTTCTGTCATTTTTTTCGTGCCTTGTGTTATTCATCTAAAAATTTGATTTGTCTATTTTCAATGCTGTTTTTTACGAATAAAACAAAAACTACGCGTAATATCAAAATGTGAATAGTAACAAATTTGTAGATCTTTTTTAGGTGCACAATTTTCGTGGAATCATCTCTTTCTAGTCATTAGGATATTTTGTTCGTCATTTTTCGTACTACTAATAACCGAACATAGAAGTTTCAAATCTTCAAAAAAAGTGGTCTCAAAAATTTTCAAAATGTGCTCACTTTTTGAATTTTCATCCAAAATAGCTGGTTAACGAACTCGTTCTTTCTTTGTAGGCCATGAAAAAGTGTGTCAAAGCACAATCCAATCAGATCAATCTTTCGAAAGTTATCGTGCCTATAAGATACAGACAGACAGACGGACAGGCAGAGAGACAGACATGCAGACAGACACCTTTTAGTGAAAATCGTTTTTTCTGACTCAGGAGGTCTCAAAACATGGAGAATTGATGAAAATCGACTATGTCAAATTTTACATAATACTAATACCTTCTCATTAGAATGAGAATTTAAAAATATGAGAAGACAAAAAATTATGTACCCAGAAAAGATCTACATATTTGTTACTTATCATTTCTTGCTGGGATGCATAGTTTTTGTTTTAACCGTGAAAAATTACATTAAAAATGAAAAAATTAACTTTTTAGAAAAAGGACACAAGCTACGATAACATTTTTTAATACAATTTTTCGCCCAAATTATATTTTCAAATTTTCCTAGAACCACCTTACACTAGGGTGCGTATTTTTACTTCAAATTGTGAAAAATAACATTGAAAATGAACAAATCACAATGAGAAAACGATACAGCTTGCAATAAAATGTTTATTAACAGATTTTATTTTTTTAATAGGATGCGCACTTTTTTGTCAATTATCACAACAAGACAATGAATTTTTTTTTAATACCAATACATATTATGAATTGTGATAATATAAATTTATTGAAGTGATATATTGTTAAGTGTAGCTGCGAATAAAATTTAATGCAAAATGAGGAACAAATATTATGTTCACCACTAAAAATCAAATTTGTACTTGATTTTGCAATATCTGAATAAGCAGCCCCAGACAGAGGTACATAAATGAATATAATATACATTTGATATAATAGAGTTGAACATAATGTAGAAAAATTCGCATTTTCAACAAAATCGAGTGCGAAGCAGGAGATACGTGATGAGAATGTGTTCTTTAAAGCCAAAGGAGCTTTAACAAAAGAGAATTCACAATTATCAGATTACAGTTTTCGATTTGGTTGCAGGTAGACTTACTTTGTAAAAAATCAATTTTTTGTTGTTGAAGATTCGTTGCTTTGATCAAAAATGCATCACTCTGGTAATTTATACAAATATATGTTGCAAAATGCGCTTTTTTTTTAAAATAATTTCTTTCAACTGGAAATGTGACTATTACATTCTTGGTTTCACGAGTTTTATTTCGATTTATAAAATGTTCTTTTCTTGTCAAAAATTCAACTGTCTGGTTACAAACTCACGTATTTTGTTGAAATTTCTTCTTTTTTGGTAGAAAAATAATCTCATTGGTTAAAAATTTACCTTTCTGTTCGAAACTCCAATTACTTGGTTGGAATTTTAACTTTTTTTGTTTGAAAAAGTTTTAAATTGTTGCTGCAAATTCATAATTCCGGTTGGAAATTTATCTTTTTTCATTAAAAATTGAAACAATTTCTGAAAAATTCGTTTTTTTCTTCATCGAGGAAAAACTTTTTCAATTACAAATGAGACTATTATATTTTTTTTAAATTGATATTTTCCACCAAAAAATTATGTTTTCTAGTTGAAACTTTAACTACTTTTTCGAAAAATTATTTCTTTTTTTTTTAAATTAGCCATTTTGTGTACAAAGTTCATCCTATGCTTTAAAAATTCATCTATGTAAATCCAACTGTTTGGTTGCAAATTAATTTATTTATAAAAAATTCAAATTTTGCGGTTTCATGTTCAACTTTGCCCTAGAAAATTAATTTTTTTCGCTCAGGAGTTCGCCAGTTGGGTAGAAAATTAATTTTCAGAGTTGTTCCGATGCTTTTGATTATATCTCGAGATTCCTAAACGAGCACTCAAATTGAAGGCTACTAAATCCTCTAAAACTTTCTATCGTAAAGTTTCTAGACCGGCCTAGTAGTTCAGATGCTACCGATTTTAATAAGTTGGCTAATATTTCCGATTTCTATTTTTTTCTGGACGATATCTGAATTTTCGCTTTCGCTTTTTGCCCAAAAATGCAACTTTTCCAACTTATAAAAATCGGTAGCATCTGAACTTCTGGGTTGATCTGAAAACTTTAGAATAGAAAGTTGTAGAGGATTCACTTTCCTTCAATTTGAGTGCTCGTTGAGGGTAATTTGTCAACTAGAACTCGATATCGGTCGGAAGAACTCTGAAAACCGAGAAAAAAAAATTCGAACATTGCTATCTGGAAAACGCTTTCATAAAAAAAAAATTGTGTGTTTGATTTTCGTGTTTAGTTGGCCAAAATATATTAAAAAGTCATATTAAGATGTGGTGGGTAGAAAAATTTAAATTTTATAAACTAGTGTAATCGGATTGCACTGTGCTTTGGCATACGATAAGAGTTGAAAAAGTTAGAGAATTTTCAAAATTTTTAAGACCATTTTTTTCAAGATATAAGAATTCTATGTGCGGCTCTTTGTAGTACTGGGAAACTCGAACAATTTAAACTCATGACTTTTCCTGATTAAAAGAAAATTATCAGAATTATAGCATTTTCAACATACAAAAAACAAACGAAAAGTCCTTTTTAAAAGCCCTACAAGATTATCATACCCACTTTTTGAATTTTCTTGAAGAATCAAACATTCGAATTTTGATCGCACAAAAAATGATTGTTTGAAAATATTATCGGGTTTTGAATAAAATGAGAAATAAAAAAGTATGAAAAAATCAAAACTATTTATAACGGGTGATAGGAAAAGATCTTGAATTTCATAATACACAATTTTCTTATCTCAAAGATTCCTATGGTACTTCAGAATGTATTCTTTTTAAACCAAAAAAAATTCCAATGGATCAAAAGTCTTTGGTTTGAAGAAATTGTTTGGTATTATAATGAAAGTTTTTGGATGTTTAATGTATTTTTTTTATTATAGTTTAAATTTTATTTATTATTTTATATTTACTTATTTATTTGTTCCATTAACAAAAATATTCAAACGGAAACCATTTGTTCCACATTCCCTTGATGCAAGGTAATTCAGTTTCGACAATAACACATTTTCGTGTGTAAACATCATATTTTTCGAAACAACTTGACATTTTTTAAAAACGAAGGTGATCTTATTTCTTATGGCCTACTTTTAGCTTTTCGTTATTTCTTATCAGATCAAATTCTTCAATAACTGTAATTATTAAAGTAATAATAATACTAAGAATAATATAATAATAATAATATATACCGGGACAGCCCCGTGCATACTATTCAGAAAAAAAAAAAGAAAAATCCAACTTCAAAAATGCCTTCGACATATTGGGCTGTAACCATCTTAAGCCTGATAAATTAATTTTTATGATAATTTTTATTATAATTTTTCACATAATTTATAATTTTTAGAAAATGTGCAAAAAAACATGTTTACTTTTTCACCAAAAAAGATCAATTTTTAACCAAAAATGAAATAGTGAGATTTTCACTGAAAAACGAATTTTCGACTAAAATGATGAATCTTCAACTAATAAAATTAATTTTTACCGAACAGTAATATTTTCAACCAAAAAGATTAATAATTTTTTACTGAAAAACAAAGTTTTTAGCAACTATATTAATTTTTTACCAAACAGTTCAATTTTTAATTCAAAAATGAATTTTCAATTAAATCGAGGAGTCTTCAGGTGAATTTTTAACTTTTGAAATTCATCTTTTTAAAAGAAAATTAATTTTTTCAATTGAAATTTTCACTACTTTGATGCGAATTTTTTTAATTAAGCCTAATGCTTCAAAAATGATCTTTTTGGTTGAAAATCCAATTCAACTCAATTCATTTTTTTGTGTAGTTAAATCTAGAACCGTTGGTGAAAAAATTCGAATGATCAATTTCTCAAGAAATTCCAAAAAGTTGCATCCTATAAAAAAACAATTATGTTAATTAACATTTTATTTCACTTTTTGTCGCTTTTCCAAAAAAATTCTTTATTTTCGAATTCACTTTTTACGATTTGAACAAAAAATACTCATCCCATCAAATAATAATTACTGATAAATTTCTAGATCTTTTTTGAGTTAACAACTGTTGTTTGATATTTTTTTTCGCACCTTGTCTTGTTTTTCGGAAAATTAAATTATTTTATTGTAAAGGTTATTTTTTACGATTAAAACAAAAACTATGCGTCCTATCGAAAAATTATACATGACAAATTTATAGCCTTTTTTTGGGTGAGTAACTTTTTTCTATTCATTTTTTCATAGCTTGTGTCATTTGTCCAAAAATCAAATTTTTAATTTTACTTTGTTACAATTGAAACAAACACTACACCGATTTTGGCTTACTCTTGAGAATCAGCCTTTTTCTGTGATTGTTTGGGTACAATGCACTCATATTTGATACTATTTAACGAATAAAGTCAAGCAAAATGAAAACAGCGTCTCTATAAGACAACTATTGATGTAATTTGATAAATGCATAAATGCATAAATGTTGGAGGCTAAGGTCATATTCTGTTTAAAATAATTTTAATGAAGATTATGGAAAATAGCTTCTTTGAGTTATTAAGTAGCCGCCATTTTTGATATTATGTTTACTTTAGATTCTCGGAATTATCACGTTATACTATAAGCGAATATAAAATGTATTGAGCCCTCATGTCTGACAAAAATACTAAACTATACATCACTTTGCAATAAATACTAGATAAATCCATAAAACAAAAAGATTTTTTTTCTTCTAGGATTTAATCTTGAAGTTCTAGGTTGTATAAATATTAGCTGTAGATCTCAAGTTCAACTCGTTCTCGACATTCATCGAGTCCATGTGAGATAAGGTATATAGGTGAGTACACAAACTTATACAAAAAACGTGTATTTTGAAATTTAAAAATTGAATCAAATTTATCTTATTATTTAATAAATAAAATCATCTATCTATATCACAGAAAATATAGTTTTAAAGGTTAGGGTTTTGTCGAACGAAAATATGTTTTTGCAGCAGAAAACTCTTTATTTCAAAATAGTTTTTTCCCTACACCAATAATGGAACTTAGGATCTACGCACACGTTTTTTGCTTTTCAACTTAAGCCTGATTAATATATAAAGCAACACAGTAATAATAATTATGATGTTAATTTTTTTTTTTTTTAGTCTACTCGTCGTTTCAATATTTTTAAAATATTGATACTTAAAATTGTGAAAAAAATTCTCTCTAGCTCCGGTGGGATTCGAACACAGTAATAAACTTATAAACGACATCGTTTTTGAACTGGCCATCTGAAGTTTTTTCCTCAATCTTTGCCAATGACGACGTCATCACCCTTTTTATGTTCAATGCTAAAAATAATAAAATCTATTTTATGAACTGGTAAATAGAACCAAATTGTAAACTTGGATAGTAAAATATCAAATGTTTCGATATCAGAGATTCAGATGACATAATTAGGAAACCCACCATTTTTTAAGGTCATCGCAAATACGATCGACGAAAGCCTTTTGAGTGACTAATTCATCGACAAGACCCGCAGGGCAGGCTTGCTTGACCAATTCTGACGTAAAAAATACAAGTGTGGCATCACCATTACAATCCAAAATCCAGTTTATTGCTTTAGTATTTTTTAACTCCGCAAGCTTATTCGTATAAGCTATAATTAAATCATCCCTATAATCTCTTATGTATGGCTGTGAGCAAGCTTTTGCCTTTTCTTTAAGAACAGCATTAACAGGTTCCGGTAGTGTGTGCTTTTCACCCAGAACGTTCCGTGAAAAATCTGTTAATTATAAAATTAAGGCATGAGTGATAAAAGAGTCAACCTAAACTGCTGAAATGATTACAGGTTTAAAAATTTGGACTGAAAATTTGAATATCGAACTAAGATCTTCCAAATTTCAAGTAAAAGAAAAATATTTCAGAAAATAAAAATAAAGTACTGAAAGTGTTGGCAGAAATTGTGATAAAGATTGACTAAATCCGCCACTCGGCACAGCGCTATTATTATTTAATATTTCGATACAAATAATATGATAACTCTACATTTCACTTGTAATAAGTAAATTCAATTTATATTCCGTTGAAAGATAACATAATCAATTCAACTTTACTTCAATAAAGAAAATTTCCATTATCGCGAGTTTAAAGATCGCAGATTATAAAAGTGATTTGTCGATCTATTTTATACAACTGCTCTCAAACTATCCGAATAGAACGGAAAACAAATTTTGTTAAATGAGTAGTAAAACTTCTTGGAAAATTCGGCTTAATGTGATTTTGTTATCAGTCACGCATTATGCATTATTACAGACGAAAACATTATTTTCATGAGCCTATTCTATTCTTAGTGTAAATAAAGTTACGTCGATTGATTTCCAAATTAAGAAAATTTAAGACTTTTTATTTGTAAACCTTAAAAATTAAAAAGTTTGCAATTTAAAAATTTTTAAATTCAAGAATTTCAAATTGAAAATTGAAGGATTTTCAATTGTGAATTTTCGTCATTTTTTACTTTATCAAAACGATTTATTCATATAATTATGGCGATTAACGGCCGTAAAGCAATAAATTTCGAAGTACCGCATTAAAGTTGGCGAATTTTCGGATCAGTTGAGTATTCTTACCATCGAAGTTTTGAAGATTTAAAATTTGAAGCATCGAAGTTAAAACATGTGGCGAACGACAAAAATATTCTAATTCGCTCGCGCCGTGGTTTAAAAAAGCGGTGACACAAAACTTTTCCTAAATAATTTTTCTAGCTAACACTTTGTTCTTGTTTTAGCCACAAAATTTTCTTCTGAATGTTGTCATTTTTCTCCGTAAGATATTAATTACTTTTTTTATCAAGCTTCCGTCATCATCGGTTCCATATGGGAACAATGACAGGAAAAAGCACAATGAAAAAAGTGGGTTTCCAAAAAGAGGATGTATTCTAAATGACCAATGTACATATCTCGTAGAAAGGCTCTTATCCATTTTATATTCAGAATATTGACTCCAGAAGTTTTGTATTTGTTTACTTACGAGCAAGTGTTTCAAATAGTTAACACTTATTTAAAATTTGCATTTTTCGTACTCACAGGTAATAAATATTGACAGCAGAA
>CAKNYM010047382.1:103849-120832 GCA_932195095.1 Andricus curvator | reverse complement strand
CCACACAAATTTCGTAAAATTCTCTCTCCACCTGTCACTAAACACGTAAAAGGAATATATAAATATTAATAAATAAATAAACACTTTATAAAATATTGAATAAAATTTTAATCCGCGGTTACGCATTTAAAAGTATTCCAATAACTTTTGGAATTTGCAAAATTTAAACCAATGCGACATTTAGCATTAAAAAGTTTTCAATTCACGCACAACATTATTCTCATTCGATCGCATTTAAAATCATTGAAACTAATGCGAAGTTTCGTATTAAAAAGTTTTCACTCAACCGAAACATTTCCATCATTAATTCGTATTGAAAAGTATTCAAACCAGTACGAACTCTCGCATTAAAAAGTTTTGACTCGATAAAAAATTTCATCTCATTCTATCGCATTTAAAAGTATTTAAATATATGCGAACTTTCGCATTGAAAAGTTTTTACGCCGCTCACAAAATGTGTCTCATTCTTTCGCTTTCAAAAGGATTCAAAGTAATGCGAACTCTCGATTTAAAAAGTTTTCATTTCGTTTTGAAATGTTCTCTCATTCGGTCGCATTGGAAAGCATTAAAACGAATGTGAAGTCTCGCATTAAAAATCATTGCGCGCAAAAATTTTTATCTTTCGTATTTAAACGCATTCAGGAATTAAATGTTATATAAAAAGTATCGCATTTAAACGTTTTCGGCTAACTTCCAATGCGAAACTGACACATAATAGACTTCACGGAAACAAATCGTGAATGCGAAACAATACTTTTGAATTTTACGCGTCTTGGAGGGTTTCATAGAAACTCACTAATTTCATAAATATTTCAAAATTTAGGTTTCCTTTTAAAATTTTTAGATTTTCACCTCCATTTTGAGTTGTGTGACTTGTAAATCCTCCTTGTATTGACTTTAATAAAAATCCACTGATTTTTTAAATTTAAGTCGCTTTTTTAATTTTGAACCCAAATTCGTATTTTGAGACTCAAAAGCCCCCTCCTTTTTTACTTTAATGGAAATCTACAGATTGAGTCCAATTTTCCAAATTTTAGCTCAAATTTGGGAATTTCTCAATTTTTACTTCTAATTTGTATTCCAAGACTCGAAAACCGCTTTGTTATGACTTTCATGGAAAGTAACGAATTTCATAAAATCTTCAAAATCTTCTACTGCGCAGCCATACATGTCGAGTATATCTACAACACAAATTCGCTTGTCACGTAATTCACTTGCGCATCCACAAGTTCCATGGAACTCTACTAAGCTAATGTAAGTGCTGTGCAATTCTACTGCGCACATACAAGTACCCCTAACATTACTGCGCACCCGTAAGTAGTATGGAACTCGCATCCGTATACGCCATGAAACTCTACTGCGCAGGTGTAACTGCTATTCAACTCTACTGTGCATCTATAAGTACATCCAAACTTTACTGCGCAGCAATAGGTACCGTGAAACTATACTGCGCATCCATAGGTCTCAAGGATCCGGGTCCGGACTATTAAGAACATAAAGGGTTCGTTTTCGGACTCGTACCCTTAATAATTTAAAAGGTATGATTGTGGACTTGAACCCTTAAGAACTAGAAAGATCCGAACCCTTAACAATAATAAGTTTCCAGTCCGCACCCGGACTGGTCTAACCTAAAACGTTCCGATCCAGTGATGCCAATGTTGGCGCCTTTTGCTACTGCGCTTGCGTTCGGGCCGCGCACTGGTTCGCCGCAGTTAGCGCGTAATTCAAAATTATAATAAACAAAAATTCTTGTAATTTAAGTAAATAATTTTTGAAAAATGCACAAGAATGTATATGAATTGTACAACTTCTGATTTTAGACATCTGAAATTAAATGTTTTGCGAAATATAAGTTATTCTTTGGGAGTCAAAGAAAATAAACTGTTATTTAAAAATGTATGTGTTATAAATTTTTTTCTTTCCTTAAATCAGAAGTTGTACAATCTAAATACATTCTTGTGCATTTTCCAATAATTATTTATTCAAATCACAAAAATTGTTTTTAATTCCAATTTTGAATTGCACGCCAACTGCGGCCAACCAGTGCGTGGCCCAAACGCAAGCGCAGTAGCAAAAGGCGCCAACATTGGCTCATTTATCAATCTGAAATTAGCAAACTAAACAAGACAGAAACTGGTACTAAAATAGACTATTTGTGAGATCATATTAGAACGCCCAAAAAAAGATCCCAGATAAAAATGAATGTCTAGTTTTTAATGTGAAGTACCTTCCACTTTCAACTTCAAAAAATCTTTTTTTATGTATCTGATTGATATTGACGATCCCACTCTAGAAATCACTCATTGGTCACTCTTTTATCTACTAAGTAAGTAAGTCAGCGCCTAAATACCTCAAACACGTGTAACATCTACACTCATATTCTAATTTATACAACTCAATTACACCCTTCGGTTTATAGATTTGCGAGAAGATATGTAATACTTTGCTGTAACTCTGCATTCTAATTCAATATTTATTCTCTTAAATCTCACACAATTAGCTAGCACTTTCACTCTCACACTTATGATTATTATTCTTTGACCAGCGACTGTATTTTTCGTAATAGTACATGTATCTCCTGTTCCTAAGGGGCTATTTAGCCTTAGGGACTTATGCTAAATAAATAAATAAATAAAATAGGCCACATCGCCTCCAAAATCATGAAGGATTCACAAAACTTTACAAGCTTCTAAATGGAAAAGCAAGAGTTATTCATTCATTTAATCTCTGCAGTCTCACTTGCTTCACATTAAAAACAATCAATTTTGGGTGTGTTGGAATCAACAGCCTTCTTGCAATGAGAAAGTTAAAACTGCAAAATAATATTCTCAAAATTTTTCATTTCTCCAGGACCTTAATTCATACAAAAATATAACGTGAGGATAAAATTTAGAAAATTACTTGGTGACGTTCGAGTTTATTTAATGATGAGTTTGTTTGTTTTCAAGATTATATACGTATAATTTTCCTGGGTTTCTTGAAAAAATTAAAAAAGATTTTTGAAGATTTCAGATATTTCGAAAACGTATCTAGAAAATTTCGAATAAATTTCTATTATTTAACATAATTTTGCAAAATTTGAATACAAATTTTGTTCAGATTAGAACTTGTAGTTCTTTAAACTGACTCGGATTATTCTCAAATTTTCATAAAACCTTCCCGATTCTTTTTTGACCATTTTGGCATTCTTTCCACATTTTTAAAAGTCTCAGGAAGTAATTATAGATTTTGAAAGGTCCTAAAAAATTGCTCGAAAATATTTTTGATAGGTTTTAATAGGTCATTTTGGTTTCAAATAATCGGAAATATAAAGAAAAAAATATAAGATTCAAATTTTGAGCCAAATGACGTGAGATACGAGAAAAAGTCTCAAAGAGCAATTATTATTATTATTTATCGAAATAGATATGCAAAAATGGAAAATTCCAATATTACGCCAAAAGACGCGAGATTCGAAAAAAGTCTCAAAGAAGACTTGTAGGATATTTTGTTTTATCCATTAAAAATAATATCAAAACAAGAATCCCTTTCTCAGCATAAAGCGAGATAGAGAAGAGTGTCTGAAGAAAGGATTGTAGTTTTTTTTATTAATTTTATTATATTAATAGTGGGATCTAGAAGAGATTTTTTTGATGAAGTTACATTGAAGCATTCAAAGTGCAAAGCATAAATATCTGAGCGTAAACTGCGAGGTCTAAACATGCCCTAGCGTGAAGCGCAAGCTAACCCATTATCGAGTGTGAAGCGCGAGATCCAACAGAGCGGGGAGATTTTTATTAATAATGTTGTTTTTCACGATTTAAACAAAAGCTACACGTCCTATAAAAAATCATTGATGACGAATTGATAGATATTTTCTGGGTTCACAGTTTTTGTCAATTCATCTTTTTTCGTATCTTGCATAATTTGACCGCAAAATGGTATTTTTGATTTTTCATCATTTTTTGCGCCATCAACATTGGAATTTTTGATTTTTCAAGAAAATTCAAAAAGTTATCATGATAATCTTGTAGGGCTTTTAAAAAGCAATGTTTTTCTTCTGTGGATCATTTTTCGTATCGTGCGTCGTTTGGCTTGAAATGTTTCTTTTCGTCTGTCACGAGTCACGAGGATAAATTTGTTCGAGTTTCCGATTACTACGAAAATCTGTACATAGAATTTTTATATCTTGAAAAAAATGGTCTTAAAAATTTCGAAAATTCTCTTTTTGAACTTTTATCGAAAATAGCTGGTTAACTTACTCGATCTTTCTTTTTGTCCCTCAAATCGTGTGCCAAAGCTCAATCGAATTCGATTACACTAGTTTACAAAATTAATATTTTGTTCTGCCCACCACACCATGTCTTTTTAATGTATTTTGGCCCATTTAACATGAAAATCACACACCAAAATTTTTTTTTGTGAGCGTTTTCGAGATATCAATGTTCGAATTTTTTTTCTCGATTTTCAGAGCTCTTCCGACCGATATCGAGTTCTAATTGACCGATTACCCTCAACGAGCACTTAAATTGAAGGGAACTGAATCCTCTACAACTTTCTATTCTAAAGTTTTCAGATCAGTCCAGAAGTTCAGATGCTAGCGATTTTAATAATTTGGCAAAATTATATTAAACAGAATATAACCTTAGCCTCCAACATTTATGCTTTGGATGATATTGAGTGATGATTCTATCTATCAAATTAAATCATTAGTAGTCTTATACTGCCAGTACAAACTAAAAAGTTATGTAGGTGCTTTCCGATTTGAACGGAGATATTCAAGAAAAACCATTTGCGCTAAGAACTTTAGTATAGGAACACATTTTCATTATTGCAAGTACCCCTTTTTGGTAAAACGTATTTGCTCTTTCTGATTTTGCAATAAAAAATTGATTATTCAAACAATTTCTATAAAAAAATGTACTTGCGAAGTTTTTCGGAATCAAATCCCAGCTAAAAAATACGCAAAGTCGCTTGCGGAGTGTTTCGCTGTAAAGTGATCGAGCGTCGGCCCTCGATACAACAAGAGAAATCCACAAACGCCATGCGAGGCATGGTGGGGGCTAGAACTTCTTCAGAGCCGCACTTCATTTTATAACTAAGTTTCAGCATAAATAATATAACTGCATATACGCATTTCATGTTGTAAAAAATATGTTGCTGTTAATTAAAAGCAAGCTTAATATTCGCTGGTAAAACGAAGGAAAAATATTATAGTTATAAGTACAATGAATATTATAATATCGTCATAGACGATTATTTTACTATTAATGAGATATGTGTAAGAAAATAAATTAAACCCCAAAATAAACGCCCCAAAATCTTGAAAATTCTTCAGACATCGAAATATCTCAAAAAATACGCATCCTATGAAAAAAATATCCGTAATAAAAACTTTTTACTTTCGAGGGGAAAAAGCTATTTTGAAAAAATTCACCCCACCCCAACCCCCAGGAGGGGGGTGGAAAATCGAAAAATCGAAAAAAAAAATCACGAATCGAAAAAAATTTTTCGAATAAAACTTACGTATTTCATAGAGGAGAATCTGAATCTGTGATAAAAAATTGGGTTTCCCATTTGAAATTAAAAAGTTACCCCGACTCCTGCCTTCTGGGGGGTGGGGTGAGGTAAATTTTTTCAAAATCGCTTTTCCCCCTCGAAAATAAAAAGTTTTTATTAGGGATATTTTTTTCATAGGATGCGTATTTTTTTAGATATTTCGATGTCTCAAGTTGAAAAAAACACCCAGTATATTTCAAACTCTTCAGAATACTGTGAAATTCCGGAATTCTCGTGAACGAATACCCTGATAAGCATTAAACTATTATAGAATTCTGTGAAATTCTATGTTATCTGAAATTTTCTGAATTTCCCCAGTTTTCAAGTGTCACTTTTAGTTTCGCGGTTAAAACTTTTTATGAAAATGAATGAAATTGTCTGTATGCAGAAATATAATTTAAAAAATAATCGTCCATAAGAATTTGTATTTGTTTCTTGACACATTAAGTAAAATACGACTGTATTCTTCAAGGGCACGAAAGAAACTGATTCTAAACGGTAATACTTGACAAGCGTCAGATTAGACTTTCGTATGTTATAAGAGCCGACCGATACGGATATTTGAAAATTTTTTGAAATCCTTTCAACTTATTGAAATAAATTAAAAATTCGTTAGAATAATTTTAAACACCCCAAAATCTTGAAAATTATTTTAGATTTTGGAAATACACTCATATATTGGAAAATCTTCGAAAGACTGTGAAATTCCGAAATTCTTGTGAAAAAATTCCCTGATAAGCATTAAAATATTATAAAACTCCATGAAATTCTATGAAATCTTAAATTTTCTAAAATTGTAAAATCCTTGAAAGTAAACGAAAAGATTAAATAACAAGGTGTTTTATCGTAATACCTCTTTTTAATATTTATGCCAAGAGCTTGTTTTTTAAAAAGTAAATAAACAAACATAAGCTTTTGACTAAATTTTGAATCTGACACAGATTGCACTTTAGCGTGGAAATAAACCTCCTAATAATCTTAAAAGCAGTTCAGGCATAGTAATTATTTACTATTAGGAATTTTTATCTTAAACATCAAATAAAAGGTTATAAGCTTTTGAATTATTAAAGAGTTCAGAAACAAATAACATAGCAGTACATAGCCTGAGGCCCCAAGAGTGAGAATAAATCTCAAAAACGTTACAAGATTTTTTTTTCAATTTCGTCAGGTCGCGGCCTCGTGACCATTGGAGATGAATTTGTGCAGCGCCTCCGAACTATTCCGAACGATCGTCTGCTTGCCGAATTTAGCCGATGTCGCTTGCGGATTTCTTCGCTGGACACCTTTGCTCCACTCGACACATTTACAACTTGAGACTTTACGTACAGCATATGCGAATTTTTGATTTTGTAACAAGAAGCGTGCTCGACCACATTTACCAGACAAAAGATTCGCAAAGTGCTTTGCGTATATTCTTTCCTTGTATTTCGTGACGTATTCGACTTCTCTTACAAATTTCAGGCACCGGAAAGTACTTTCCCTATATTTTTCCATTACATTTTGTCAATTTTCTCAATATTCGAAATTTCAAACATTCATTTTTTGTTATAAATAATTACAAATTATAATTTTAACCATGATAGTCAGACGCAGCTTACTCTCACGATTCCACTGATATAAAAAACTCATTTTTCGAAAAATGTCGCTTAACTATGTTTTTCCGTTGTAGGGCAGTATAGTGACGCTGTTTTGGTTTTGCTTGACTTAATTCGTTAAATAGTATCAAATACGAGTACATTATATCCAAACAATTACAGAAAAAGGCTGATTCTCAAGAGTACGCCAAAATCAGTGTAGTTTTATGTTGCAACAAAAATCAGCTTCGCAGGCTCATTTTGAGGCTCTAGATAGAATTGTCATCTGTCTGGCAAGACAATTTTGCGATTCATTATGCAAGTGTGAACTGAATTCATAGAACCCGCTGATCAAATTCAAATATTTTTGGTTAAAGGTTCATTCTTCCTAATCGGAAAGTCTAAAATTATATTTCTGGTACTGAATTTATCACGTTGGGTTAAAAATTCTATTATATGGTTAAGAATTCATCTTTTTATTTGAAAATTCGACTGCTTGAATGAATGCTGAAGTCAAGACTCAACTATTTTGATAAAAATTCACTTTTTGTAGTTGAAGATTCATAGTTTCAGTGAAAAATTTATCTCTTCGTTTGAAAATTGAACTATTTTGCTGAAATCACATCTTTTTTGGTTAATAATGAATCCTTTTTCGTCATATTTCCGACTTAGTTGTTGAAAATTCGCATTTTTTGTGAAATTCAACTGTTTTTACATGCTCATCATAATGAAAAGGTATTCATTTTATGTGAAAACTGACCATCCCGGACTTTTCTGAATCTTTGCGTTTTGGGACCCCCTAAATCCGAGAAAAAACCGGTTTTACGACGGTGTCTGTCTGTCATCGTCGTCTGTATACATGATGACTTTTGAAATACTAATCTGATTGAATTGTGCCGCGGCACACGTGTTTAGGTACCAAAAAGGAAAATATAGTTTAGTAACCAGCTATTTTGAATGATGATTCAAAAAGTTAAAGCATTTTCAAAATTTTTGAGGCCATTTTTTTAGATTTAGAATTCTATGTAAAAAAAATTTGAGAAGAGAAAAACGTTACTTTGTGGAAGCCCCACAAGATTATTATCACAACTTTTTGAATTTTTTTGAATATTCAAAGATCGCACGAAAGATAATGGAAAATCAAAAATTCTATTTTTCGGCCAAACTATGCAGGATAAAAAAAATATGAGAAGACAAAAATTATGTACCCAGAAAATATCTACATATTTGTTACTTATCATTTCTTGATGGGACGCATAGTTTTTGTTTTAACCGTGAAAAATTACATTCAAAATGAAAAAATGAAATTTGTGGACAAACGATGAAAAAGAAAATGAATGGACAGAATTTGATTCTCCAAAGAAGGGCTACAAATTTGTCAACGGTAATTAAAATGAAAAAAAATTAAAAATAAAAGAATTAAATTTTCTGAAAAACACGGCAAGGTTTTTTTTATTTATAATTTTTAGAAAGGACAAGTAGATATTCTCTCAATCATAAACAATAAGAATAGAAATAAAAAAATTAAATTTTTGGAAAAACGACGCAACAGACGAAAGAAAATAAGAAGACAAAAGTTGTTCAACCAAAAAAGATCTACAAATTTGTTATAAACTTTTGTTAGAAAAATATATTGAAAATTAAAAAATTAACTTTTTAGAAAAAGGACACAAGCTACAATATGTATACCATTAAGCCATTTCCCTGTCAGGGTAGTCGTGACACTACCCGATTCGGGTAGTGTTTCTAGGTGGATAGTTTTCTTGTAGTTATAAATAACTACAAGTGTGGGCTCACCACAACCACGATGTGCCAACAGCACTCAGTATTCTTGAATGGTCACCCATACAAGTACTAACCGCGTCCAACGCTGCTCAACTTCAGTGATCTGACGAGAACTGGGTTTTTCAGCGCGGCATGGCCGTTGGCCATACAATAACATTTTTTGAATACAATTTTTTGCCTAAATTATATTTTCAAATTTGCTTAGAATCACCTTACACTAGGGTGCGTATTTTTAGTTCAAATTGTAAAAAATAACATTGAAAATGAACAAATCAGAGTGGAAAAACGACACAGGTTGCAATAAAATGTTTATTAAGAAATTTTATTTTTTCAATAGGATGCGCACTTTTTTGTCAATGATTACAACAAGACAATTATTTTTTTTTCAATACCAATACATATTATAAATTGTAATAATATAAATTTATTGAAGTGATACATTGTTCAGGGTAGCTGAGAATAAAATTTAATGCAAAATGAGAAGCAAATATTAAAGTCACCATTAAAAATAAAATTTGTACTTGATTTTGCAATATCTGAATAAGCAGCCCCAGCCAGAGGTACACAGATGAATATAATATGCATTTGGTATAATAGAGTTCAACATAATGTAGAAAAATTCGCATTTTCAACAAAATCGAATGCGAAGCAGGAGATACGTGAGGATGTGTTCGTTAAAGCCAAAGGAGCTTTGACAAAAGAGAATTCACAATCATCAGATTACAGTTTTCGATTTGGTTGCAGGTAGACTTACTTTGTGAAAAATCAATTTTCGTTTGTTAAAGATTCGTTACTTTAATCACAAATGCATCACTCTGGTATTTATAAAAATATTTGGTTGAAAATGCGTTTTTATTTGTTAAGAATAATTTCTGTCAACTGGAAATGTGACTATTACATTCATGGTTTCACAAGTTTTATTTTGATTTATAAAATGTTCTTTTCTTGTTAAAAATTCAACTAGTTGGTTACAAACTCACGTATTTTGTTGGAAATTCTTCTTTTTCAGTAGGAAAATAATCTCATTGGTTGAAAATTTACCTTTCTGTTCCAAACTTCAATTACTTGGTTGGATTGTTAACTTTTTTGTTAAAAGCGTTTTAAATTGTTGCTGAAAATTCATCATTCCGGTTGGAAATTTATCTTTTTTCATTGAAAATTGAAACAATTTCTTAAAAATTCGTTTTTTTCATCATCGAGGAAAAACTTTTTCAATTACAAATGAGACTATTATATATTTTTTTAAATTTATATTTTCAACCAAAAATTCATGTTTTCTATTTGAAAATTTAACTACTTTTTCAAAAAATTATTTCTTTTTTTTTAAATTAGCCATTTTTGGTAAAAAGTTCACCCTCTGGGTTAAAAATTCATCTATGTAAATCCAACTGTTTGGTTGTAAATTAATTTATTTGTAAAAAATTCAAATTTTGCGGTTTCATGCTCAACTTTGCCGTAGAATAATAAGTTGGCTAATATTTGCGATTTCTATTCTTTTCTGGACGATATGTGAATTTTCGCTTTCGCTTTTTGCCCAAAAATGCAACTTTGCCAACTTATAAAAATCGGTAGCATCTGAACTTCTGGGTTGATCTGAAAACTTTAGAATAGAAAGTTGTAGAGGCTTCAGTTGCCTTCAATTCCAGTGCTCGTTGAGGGTAATCGGTCAATTTGAACTCGAGATCGGTCGGAAGAACTCTGAAAATTGAGATAAAAAAATTTGAATATTGATATCTGGAAAACACTTTCATACAAAAAATGTGTGTGTTTGATTTTCGTGTTTAGTGGGCCAAAATCTATTAAAAAGTCATATTAAGATGTGGTGGGTAGAACAATTTTTAATTTTATAAACTAGTGTAATCGTATTGGACTGTGCTTTGGCACACGATAAGAGTTAAGAAAGTTAGAGAATTTTCAAAATTTTTAAGACCATTTTTTTCAAGATATAAGAATTCTATGTACGGCTTTTCGTAGTACTCGGAAAGTCGAACAATTTAACCTCATGACTTTTCCCGATTAAAAGAAAATTATCAGAATTATAGCATTTTCAACATACAAAGAACAAACGAAAAGCCCATTTCAAAAGCCCTACAAGATTATCATAACAACTTTTTGTATTTTCTTGAAGAATCAAAAATTCGAATTTCGATCGCACAAAAAATGATGAAAAATCAAAAATGCCTTTTTGCGGTCAAATTATGCAAGATACGGAAAAATATGAATTTACAAAAACTGTGAACCCAAAAAATATCTACCAATTCATCATCAATTATTTTTAATAGGACGCGTAGTTTTTGTTTTTATCGTGAAAAACAACATTATTAATAAAGATCTGTCCTCTCTGTTGGATCTCGCGCTTCGCACTCGATAATGGGCTACCTCGCGTTTTGCGCTCGAATATTTATTCTTTGCACTTAGAATGCTTGAATTCAACTTCATGAACGAAATCTCTTTCAGATCCCAGTATTTATATAATAAAATAAACAAAAAAACTACAATCCTTTCTTCAGACACTCTTCCCTATCTCGCGTTGTTATGCTGAAAAAAGGATTTTTGTTTTCACATTATTTTTAATGCATAAAACAAAATATCCTACAAGTCTTCTTTTACACTTTTTTCACATCTCGCGTCTTTTGGTGTAATATTGGAATTTTCTATTTTTGCATATCAATTTCAATAAATAAGAATAATAATTGCTCTTTGAGCCTTTTTCTCGTATTTTGCGTCGTTCGGTTCAAAATTTGAATTTTGGACTTTTCCATAGTATTTTCAATAAACAAAACAAATATGAAAAGTAATATAAAAAAATGTTTGAAATAAATTTTGTAGGAATTCTTGAAAGCTATAATTGCTGCTCGACACTTTTTCTCGTATCTTACGTCGTTTGGCTAAAAATGTAAATTTTCTAGTTTTTTCATATTTTGGATTAAATGAAGCCGAAATGAGGTATTAAAACGTACCAAAAATAATTTTGAACAATTTTGTAGGACCTTTCAAAATCTATCATTACTTCCTGAGACTTTTTAAAAGTTGTAAAGAATGCCAAAATTGTCAAAAAAGAATCGGGAAGATTTTAAGAAAATTTTAGAAATAATCCAAGTCAGTTTAAACAACTACAAGTTCGAAGCTGAACAAAATTTTTCCTCAGATTCCTCAAACTCAACATTAAATAAACTCGTACGTCACAAAATAATTCTCTAAATTTTATTCTCACGTTATATTTTTGTATGAATTAATGACCTGGAAAAATGAACATTTTTGACAATATAATTTCGCAGATTTAACTTTCTCATTGCAAGAAGGCTGTTGAGTCCAACACATATAAAATGGATTGTTTTTAATGCGAATAAATTGAGGCTACAGTGAATAAATGTATAAATAATTCTTGCTTTTCCATTCAGAAGCTTGTAAAGTTTTGTGAATACGTCATGATTTTGGAGGCGATGTGGCCTATTTTCATACAGTCAGTTGTTTTGATTTGAAAAAATATACCCATTAAAGGCTACACAAAATTTTGTTCTCCAAACACAGTATAACATATTTATTGAGAAATAAGTTGCAAATTTTAGTGAACAAAAAATTTGTTTGAAAATATTATCTGGTTTTGAATAAAATTAAAAATAAAAAACTATGAAAAAATCAAAACTAATTATAACGGGTGATAGGAAAAGATCTTGAATTACATAGTACACAATTTTCTTATCTCAAAGATTCCTATGGTACTTCAGAATGTATTCTTTTTAAACCAACAAAAATTCCAATGGATCAAAAGTCTTTGGTTCGAAGAAATGGTTTTTTATTACAATGTAAATTTTTGGATGTTTAATGTATTTTTTTATTATAGTTTAAATTTTAATTAATTTTATTTAATGTATTATTTTATATTCACTTATTTATTTGTTCCATTAACAAAAATATTCAAAAGGAAACCATTTGTTCCAGATTTCCTTGATGCAAGGTAATTCAGTTTTGACAATAACACATTTTCGTGTGTAAATATCATATTTTTCAAAACAACATGACATTTTTGAAAAACGAAGGTGATCTTATTTCTTATGGCCTACTTTTAGCTTTTCGTTATTTCTTATCACGTCAAATTCTTCAATAACTGTAATTATTAAAGTAATAATAATAAGAATAATATAATAATAATATATACCGGAACAGCCCCGTGCATACTATTAAAAAAAAAAAAAAAAAAAAAAAAAAATCCGAAAATGCCTTCGACATATTGGGCTGTAACCATCTTAAGCCTGAGACATTAATTTTTATGATCATATTTATTATAATTTTTCACATAATTTAGAATTTTTAGAAAATGTGCAAAAAACATGTTTACTTTTTCACCAAAAAAGATAAATTTTTAACCAAAAGTGAAATAGTTAGATTTTCACTCAAAAATGAATTTTCGACTAAAATGATGAATCTTCCACTAATAAAATTAATTTTTACCGAACAGTAAAATTTTCAACCAAAAAGATTAATAATTTTTTACTGAAAAACGAAGTTTTTAGCAACTATATTAATTTTTGACCAAACAGTTCGATTTTTAATTTAAAAATGAATTTTCAATTAAATCGAGGAATCTTCAGGTGAATTTTTAACTTTTGAAATTCATCTTTTTCAAAGAAAATTCATTTCTTCAATTGAAATTTTTACTACTTTGATGCGAATTTTTTTAATTAATCCTAATGCTTCAAAAATTATCTTTTTGGTTGAAAATCCAATTCAATTCAACTCAATTCATTTTTTTGTGTAGTGAAATCTAGAACCGTTGGTGAAAAAATTCGAATGATCAATTTCTCAAGAAATTCCAAAAAGTTGCAACCTGTAAAAAAACAATTACGTTAATTAACATTTTATTTCACTTTTTGTCGCTTTTCCAAAAAATTCTTTATTTTCGAAGTCACTTTTTACGATTTGAACAAAAAATACGCATCCCATCAAATAATAATTACTGATAAATTTCTAGATCTTTTTTGAGCTAACAACTTTTGTTTGATAATTTTTTTCGCACCTTTTCTTGTTTTTCGGAAAATTCAATCATTTTATTGTAAAGGTTATTTTTTACGATTAAAATAAAAACTATGCGTCCTATCGAAAAATTATACATGACAAATTTATAGCCTTTTTTTGGGTAAGTAACTTTTTTCTATTAATTTTTTCATAGCTTGTGCCATTTGAAAACCCTGAAAACACCAGTTCTCGTAAGATCACTGAAGTTAAGCATTGTTGGGCGCGGTTAGTACTTGCATGGGTGACCGTTCAGGAATACTGCGTGCTGTTGGCCCGTCGTGGGTGTGGTGGGCCCACATTGGTAGTAAATATCCACCTAGAAACACTACCCGAAGCGGGTAGTGAGGCAATGAACTTTCGAGTTCGAACTGCTAATCAATTTTTTGTTTTGTGTCATTTGTCCAAAAATCAAATTTTTAATTTTAATTTGTTACAATTGAAACAAACACTACACCGATTTTGGCTTACTATTGAGAATCAGCCTTTTTCTGTTATTTTTTGGATATAATACACTCATATTTGATACTATTTAACGAATAAAGTCAAGCAAAATAAAAACAGCGTCTCTATAAGACAACTATTGATGTAATTTGATAGAATCATCATTCAATATCATTCAAAGCATAAATGTTGTAGGCTAAGGCCATATTCTGTTTAAAATAACTTTAATGAAGATTATGGAAAATAGCTGTCTTTGAGTTAATAAGTAGCCGCCATTTTTTATATTATGTTTACTTTAGATTCTCGGAATTATCACGTTATTTTATAAGCGATTATAAAATGTATTGAGCCCTTATGTCTGATAAAAATACTAAACTATACATCACTTTGCAATAAATACTAGATAAGTCTATAAAACAAAAAGATTTTTTTTCTCCTAGGATTTAATCTTGAAGTTCTAGGTTGGATAAATATTAGCTGTAGATCTCAAGTTCAACTCGTTCTCGACATTCATCGAGTCCATGTGAGATAAGGTATATAGGTGAGTACAAACTTATACAAAAAACATGTATTTTGAAATTGAATCAAATTTATCTTATTATTAAATAAATAAAATCATCTATCGATATTATAGAAAATATAGTTTTAACGGTTAGGGTTTTGTCGAACGAAAATACGTTTTTGCAGCAGAAAACTCTTTATTTCAAAATGGTTTTTTCCCTCCACCAATAATTGAACTTAGGACCTACGCACACGTTTTTTTCTTTTCAACTTAAGCCTGATTAATATATAAAGCAACACAGTAATAAACTTATAAAAGACATCGTTTTTGAACTGGCCATCTGAAGTTTCTTGCTCAATATGGTCTAATTACGACTTCATCACCCTTTTTATGTTCAATGCTAAAAATAATAAAATCTATTTTATGAACTGGTAAATAGAAGCAAATTGTAAACTTTGATAATAAAATATCAAATGTTTCGATATCAGAGATTCAGATGACATAATTGTTAAACCCACCATTTTTTAAGGTCATCGCAAATACGATCGACGAAAGCCTTTTGAATTACTAATTCATCGACAAGACTCGCGGGGCAGACTTTCTTGACCAATTCTGACACAGAAGATACAATTGTGGCATCACCATTACAATCCAAAAGCCAGTTTATTGCTTTACTCTTTTGCAACGCTGTAAGCTTATTCTTATAAGCTATAATTACATCATCCCTATAATCTTCGGGGTGCGGCTCTGGGCAAGCGTTTCCCTTCTCTTTATAAACATCATTAACAGGTTCCGGTAGTATGTGCCTTTCACCCAGAACGTTCCGGGAAAAATCTGTTAATTATAAAATTAAGGCATGAGTGATGAAAGAGTCAACATAAACTGCTGAAATGATTACAGGTTTAAAAATTTGGACTGAAAATGTGAATATCGAACTAAGATCTTCCAAATTTCAAGTAAAAGAAAAATATTTCAGAAAATAAAAATAAAGTACTGAACGTGTTGGCAGAAATTGTGATAAAGATTGACTAAATCCGCCACCCGGCTCGCAACTATTATTATTTAACATTTCGTTATAAATAAAATGATAACTCTACATTTCACTTGTAATAAGTAGATTCAATTTAAATTCCGTTGAAAGATAACATAATCAATTCAACTTTACTTCAATAAAGAAAATTTCCATTATCGCGAGTTTAAAGATTGCAGATTATAAAAGTGATTTGTTGATCTATTTTATACAATTGCTCTGAAACTATCCGAAAAGAACGGAAAACAAATTTTCTTAAATGAGTAGTAAAACTTCTTGGAAAATTCGGCTTAATGTGATTTTCTTGTCAGTCACGCATTATGCATCATTACAGACGAAAACATTATTTTCATGAACCTATTCTATTCTTAGTGTAAATAAAGTTACGTCGATTGATTTCCAAATTAAGAAAATTTAAGACTTTTTATTTGCAAATCTTGAAAATTAAAAAGTTCTCAATTTAAAATTTTTTAAATTGAAGAATTTTAAATTGAAAATTTCGAAAATTGAAGGATTTCCAATTGTGAATCTTCGACATTTTTTACATTATCAAAATGATTTGTTCTGATACTTCTGTCGAAGTCTTCTTACCATCGAAGTTTGGAACATTCAAAATTAGAAGCATCGAAGTTAAAACATGTGGCGAACGACAAAAATATTCTAAGTCGCTTGCGCCGCGGTATGAAAAAGCGGTGACACAAAACTTTTCCTAAATAATTTTTCTAGCTAACACTTTGTTCTTGTTTTAGCCACAAAATTTTCTTCTGAATGTTCTCATTGTTCTTTATAAGATATGAATTACTTTTTTTATTAAGCTTCCGTCATCATCGCTTCCATATGGGAACAATGACAGGAAAAAGCACAATTAAAAAAGTGGGTTTCCAAAAAGAGGATGTATTCTAAATGATCAATGTACAGATCTCGTAGAAAGGCTCTTATCCATTTTATATTCAGAATATTGACTCCAGAAGTTTTGTATTTGTTTACTTGCGAGCAAGTGTTTCAAATAGTTAACACTTATTTAAAATTTGCATTTTCCGTACTCACAGATAATAAATATTGACAGCAGAAGAATTGAGATATCCATTTTATATTGA
>CAKNYM010047382.1:52226-103449 GCA_932195095.1 Andricus curvator | reverse complement strand
ATCATAATTCTGATTACTTTAACCAGAAAAAATAGTAAGGCCATATTCAAACAGAAATTTTTTTGAGTGTAGTAGCAATTTAAATTAAAGAAATGAATTTTCGCTAAAAACTTTGTTCTTTAGTAAAAAATTATTAATCTTTTTGGTTGAAAATTTTACTGTTCGGTAAAAATTAATTTTATTAGTTGAAGATTCACCATTTTAGTCAAAAATTCGTTATTGAGTGAAAACCTAACTATTTCATTCTTGGTTAAAAATTGATCTTTTTTGGTCGAAAAGTAAACATGTTTTTTGTACTTTTTCGAAAAATTCTGAATTATGTAAAAAATTATAACGAATATTATAATATTATTATTATTATTATTACTTTCATATTTACAGTTATTGAAGAATTGGATGTGATAAGAAAAAAAGCGAAAAGCTGAAAGTAGGCCATAAGAAATAATATCACCTTCATTTTTTAAAAATGTCATGTTGTTTTCAAAAATATGGTGCTCATACACAAAAATGTGTTATCGTCGAAACTGAATTACCTTGCATCAAGGGAATGTGGAACAAATGGTTTCCGTTTGAAAATTTTTTTTAATGGAATAAATTAATAACCAAATATAAAATAATACATTAAGAAAAATTAGTTCAAACTTGAACTATAATTTTTTTTAAATACATTAAACATCCAAAAATTTGCATTATAATAAAAAACAATTTCTTGGAACCAAAGACTTTTTGATTCAATGACATTTTGTTGATTTAAAATGAATACGTTTTGAAGTACCGTAGGAATCTTTGAGATAACAAAAATTTGTATTTTGTGATTAAAGACTTTTTCCTATCACCCGTTATAAATAGTTTTGATTTTTTCATATTTTTTATTTTTCATTTTATTCTAAACCCGATAATATTTTTAAACAAATTTTTTGTTCCTTAAAATTTGCAACTTATTTTTGAATAAATATGTTATACTTTGTTTGGAGAATACAAATTTTATTAGCTTTTAATGGTTAAACTTTTTAAAATCAAAACAACATGACTATGTGAACCCTATCCTGGAAAGAGCAGGTAATCGAAATCTCGAGAAATTCGCATTTTTGGTGAAATTCAACTGTTTTTACATTCTAATCATAATGAAAAGGTATTGACTTCATGTGAAAACTGACCATCGCGGATTTTTGTGAATCCTTGCGTGTCGAGACGCCCTAAATCCGAAAAAAAACGGTTTTACGACAGTGTCTGTCTGTCGTCGTCTGTATACCTGATAAATTTTGAAAGACTAATCTGATTGGATTGTGCCGCGGCACACGTGTTTAGGTACCAAAATGGAAGATCTAGTTAAGTAACCAGCGATTTTGAATGATAATTCAAAAAGTTAGAGCATTTTTAAAGTTTTTGAGGCTAGTTTTTCAGATTTAAAAATTCTATGTGAAAAAAATTTGAGAAAAGATAAACGTTACTTTTTGGAAGCCCTTTCAAGATTCTTATGAGAACGTTTTGCATTTTTTTGAAAATTCAAGGATCGCACAAAAGATAATGGAAAATCAAAAATTCTATTTTTCGGTCAAACTATACAGTATAAAAAAAAATGAGAAGACAAGAATTATGTACCCAGAAAGGATCTACATATTTGTTACTTATCATTTCTTGATGGGATGCATAGTTTTTGTTTTAACCGTGAAAAATTACATTCAAAATAAAAAAATTAAATTCCTGGAAAAAGATGAAGAAGAAAATGAATGGTCAGAATTGGATTCTCCAAAGACGGGCTACAAATTTGTCAACGGTAATTAAAATGAAAAGAAATTGAAAATAAAAGAATTAAATTTTCTGAAAAACTCGACAAGGTACGAAAAAAAATTAATACACAAAAGCTGTTCACTCAAAGAGGATCTACAAGTTCGTTATTTATAATTTTTAGAAAGGACAAGTAGATATTCTCTCAATCATAAACAATAAGAATAGAAATAAGAAAATCAAATTTTTGGAAAAACGACAGAAGCGACGAAAGAAAATAAGAAGACAAAATTTGTTCAAACAAAAATGATCTACAAATTTGTTATAAACTTTTGTTAGAAAAATATATTAAAAATTAAAAAATTAACTTTTTAGAAAAAGGACACAAGCTACGATAACATTTTTGTAATACAATTTTTCGCCTAAATTATATTTTCAAATTTGCTTGGAACCACCTTACACTAGGGTGCGTATTTTTAGTTCAAATTGTGAAAAATAAAATTGAAAATGAACAAAATTTGTACTTGATTTTGCAATATCCGAATAAGCAGCCCCAGACAGAGGTACATATATGAATATAATATACATTTGATATAATAGAGTTGAACATAATGCAGAAAAATTGGCATTTTCAACAAAATCGAGTGCGAAGCAGGAGATACGTGATGAGGATGTGCTTGTTAAAGCAAAAGGAGCTTTAACGAAAGAGAATTCACAATCACTAAATTACAGTTGTCGATTTGGTTGCAGGTAGACTTAATTTGTAAAAAATCACTTGTTTTCGTTGAAGATTCGTTACTTTAATAAAAATGCATCACTTTGATAATTCATAAAAATATTTGGTTGAAAATTCGTTGTTTTTTTGTTAAGAATAATTTCTGTCAACTGGAAATGTGACTATTACATTCATGGTTTCACAGGTTTTATTTCGATTTATAAAATGTTCTTTTCTGTTTAAAAATTCAACTATTTGGTTACAAACTCACGTATTTTGTTGAAAATTCGTCTTTTTGGTGGAAATATAATCTCATTGGTTAAACATTTACCTTTCTGTTAAAAACTTCAATTACTCGGTTGGATTTTTAACTTTTTTGTTAAAAACGTTTGAAATTGTTACTGAAAATTCATCATTCCGGTTGGAAATTTATCTTTTTTTATTAAAAATTGAAAAAATTACTTAAAAATTCGTTTTTTTGTTTATCGAGGAAAAACTTTTTCAATTGCAAATATATTTAAATCCAACTGTTTGTTTGTGAATTAATTTATTTGTAAAAAATTCAAATTTTGCGGTTTCATGCTCAACTTTGCCGTAGAAAATTAATTTTTTTGGCTTAGGAGTTCGACAGTTGGGTAGAAAATTAATTTTTAGAGTTGTTCCAACGCTTTTGATTACATATATCTGGAGTTCTAATTGGCAGATTGTCCTGAATGAGCACTCAAATTAAAGGCAACTAAATCCTCTAAAACTGTCTATTGTAAAGTTTCTAGACCGGCCTAGTAGTTCAGATGCTACCGATTTTAATAAGTTGGCTAATATTCGCGATTTTTATTCTTTTCAGGACGATATGTGAATTGTCGACCTCGCTTTTTGCCAAAAAATACAACTTTGCCAACCTATCAAAATCGGTAACATCTGAACGTCTGGGTTGATCTGAAAACTTTAGAATAGGAAGTTGTAGAGGATTCAGTTGCCTTCAATTTGAGTGCTCGTTGAAGGTAACTGGTCAATTAGAACTCGAGATCTGTCGGAAGAACTCTGAAAATCGAGATAAAAAAATTCGAACATTGATATCTGGAAAACGCTATCATAAAAAAATTTTTGTGTGTGATTTTCGTGTTTAGTTGACCAAAATACATTAAAGTAATATTAACCCTCCAAGGATTAGTGTGGCAGGAAAAATTTTAATTTTGTAAACTAGTGTCATGGGATTGGATTGTGTTTTGGCACACGATTTGAGGGACAAAAAGAAAGATCGAGTAAGTTAACCAGCTATTTTATATAAAAGTTAAAAAAGTTAGAGAATTTTCAAAATTTATACGACCATTTTTTTTAAGGTATAAAAATTCTATGTACGGTTTTTCGTAGTACTCGAAAACTCGAAAAAATTATCCTCATGACTTTTTTCGATAAAAATAAAATGATCAGAATTATAGCATTTTCAACATCCAAAAAAACAAACAATTAAATTATGCAAGATACGCAAAAAGATGAATTTACAAAAACTGTGAACCCAAGAAATATCTACAAATTCGTCATCAATTATTTCTGATAGAATGCGTAGTTTTTGTTTGAAACGCAAAAAACAACATTGAAATTTAAGAATTTCAAATTAGATTAAAATTAAATTCAAAATCCCATTTAACGTCCAATAATCAAGTTAATGTATAGAATTCCTGAAAATAAAATGACAATTCAACGATCAAATTTGGACAAACACCACAAAATGCTCCTAGTGCAATTCCTAAAAACAAAAAAATTTGTTTCTTTGCACAAAAATAAAAAAGAGAAAAGAAAAATGAGAAGACAACCAACCAAATCCCCTTCCTTATCTTTTTTATCTCTTTCGTCTTTTTTATTATTATTATTATTATGAAATCACAATATGAAAGCATGCACAATATTTACCAACGTTTAGGTGTTCACACAGAACCCTTATCAAGGCAAGAAAAATTAGACCAGGTAGGAACAGCGACGAAAGAACGACGCTATCGCCTCGATACCCGACAACTAAATGTGGTTCCAAAGGAAAATCCGTTATAAACAAACAAGAAATAAGAGAAAGTCAAGTCCCATGAAAACTTATTGCTTAATGCAATTATTCGTACTAGAATAACTTTTGTTTAACTTACCCAAATCATTTTTTAAATTAATAGACCACTTATTTTGTTTTTTAATATGAAGCACTTCCATGAATTCTCTCTTTCTCTCATTACTTTCACTATGTGAAATTTCAACATCATCCCAGTCAAAGTCATGGTCAACATCAAGAAACCCTCTCGTATGTCGAGCCGGAACACTCTTATAACAACGTCCTGAACGAACATCACTTTTGTGTTCCTCCACCCTAGTATTAAGAAGTCTGCCAGTATGTCCCAAATAAGTCATTTCACTGATCTTGCAAGTGATCTTGTAAAGAACACCAACATTTTCAAATTTATCTGAAGGATCTTTACCAAAAGTTATTATTGAATCCATTTTAAATGGTATATAATACGGCAAATAGTATGAATATCAAATTTTTTTAACATAAATTCAATAGTTTTCGAAATTTCACCAAAAAAAGGAAGAACAAAGGTATTGAAAGAACTATATTCTCTCAATTCTTTCTGATTATCTGTGGATAAAATGTTACTTTGTTTTTCATTTGTTGAATCCTAATTGTGATATGTTGCTCAATCAACTTTTGCGGGTAATGATTAAGAATAAGGATATTCCTAACAATATTCGAATTCTCTTTGTGAAATGAAATGTGGGACAAACCTAGAACTGTGTCAACTTAGTTTTTGATTACTGCAATTTTGTTTTGAAAAGGATGAACCGAAAAGAAATTAAAAATCCTACCTGAATATTTACTTTTCCTATACCAATTGGTAATAATATTACCATCCTGACCCTTAATTACTTCTACGTCCAAAAAACTGATTCTATTATTGTTCTCTGTTTCATGGGTAAATTGAAGTTTTGAATGAAAACTATTAAAAGCATCAAAAACTGCATGTAACTTTGATAGAGGAACACAGAATAAGGTGTCATCAACATACCGAAAGTAAAAGGGCAAAACAAAATCCAGCTTCTTGAAAGCAAAGACCTCCAAATCTTCCACAACTATTTCTGCTAAAATCGGAGAAATGACTGAACCTATGGGAGTACTGAATTTTCGCCTATAAAAAGATCCATTGAATTTAAAATAAGTTGAGTTCATAATGAAAAATATCGCTTTAATAAAATCTTTTTGACCTAATTGAGTACGTGTTTTCATATTATCCCACCTATTTAAAATTGCCTGTTTAACCAATTCAAGGGGTATAATTGGAAACATTGCAACAACATCCAAAGAAATCATTACATGGTCATCAGGAACAGTTTTTTGAAGAATGATTTTTTGGAATTCCCAGCTATTTTTAATATTGTATTTGGGAGTTGTAATTGAGTCTTTAAGTATCAAATTAAAGTTTTGTTCTAAAAATTTCGTGGGAGTGTTAATAGTTGAAATAAATAATCTCAAAGGATAGTCATCTTTATGAATCTTTCTCAAACCATAACATCTTGCAAGAACTGTGTCTTCGATATTTCTATCAGTCCATCTTATATCATTTCCCAAAGGTCCTTTCTTTCTCCAATTGTCTAGAATCTTGAAAGTGTCTCTTCTTGATTGTTTCAACGGATTTTTATCCAATAATTCGAAGTTATCACGAGTGGAAAGTAAATCCTCCATATCCCTAATATAATCTGATTTCGGACTTGCATGTTGGTGGCGGTGGTGAGAACGTGTTCAGTGACAGGTGGTGAGAGGATTTTACGGAATTTGTGTGGAAGGTGTGAGTGGAGTGTGAGGGTGGAAGCCTAGGAGGTGAGTAGGGTGGTGTGGGGTGAATTGGGAAGATAAGAAGTAATTTTCAGCGTAGGTGTGAGGTGGCATTTAGGTAGACAGAGAAAGTGAGGTTAGTTTGGCAAGGAGTCCGGGGAGTTTGTTGGGAGTTTCGGGCCTTCGAGTGGTCAAGGGTGGGTCTCACAGAGTTAGGGGATGTTAAGGGAGAGAAAGGGGTGTCTGCAGGGGCTGTGAGGAATAGAAAAAAAGGGAAATAAAGGAAAAATTTGGCGGCGATTGTGCAGAGACATGTGTCGGCTGCGGAAGGTACTGCATGGAGAGGTCCCAGTTACCGGCGGCAGCGCGGGAGGTGAGCAGTGACAGTGCTGCTAGTAAAATTGGCGGGGATGAAATTTTCCACAGGCCACGACGACCAACAGTGCGAGAGATGCTGGTAGGCGTGATCAGGGGGCTGAGGGAGGACGTGAGAGGGACTAAGGAGCGGATGGAAGGCATGAGGGAGGTTTTAAGAATTAGAGATGCAAAATGGGAAAAGGAGGTGAAAGAGCTGTGGGAGAGAGTAGAAGGGTTAGAGAGGGAAAGAAAAGAAAAGAAGTTGAAATAAAGCAGATGGAAGAGGAGATTATGGTGTGGAAGGAAAGGACGGCAAAAAGACTTGAGAAGGTGGAGGGCAGAACGGAAATGGAAGTAGGAGACGGTGGTGGGGGAGTGAGATTAGAGGTATTTGGGAGAGGGTAGAGAATATAATAGAAGAGAAAGTGGGAGAGCGTAGGATTGTAAAGGAGGAGAGGGCCGACAGGGAAAGGATAAGGGCCATTACCCTTATCCTTTCCCTATTTGCCCTCCTGTTCTTGAGAATGGAGAGGAAAGAGAAGGCAGACAGAAGAAATAATATCTTGATAAGAGGGTTGAAGCTAAAGTGCGGAGAAGAAAGGGAAGGCGTGGAAGCGCTGCTACAGAGCATAGGGTGGGTTGAAGGCATGGTAGGCAAAATTAAGTTGGAGGGGAGAAAGAAGAAGGAAGTGGCGGTTGTGGAGTTGTAGAGCTGGGAAGAAAAGTTGGGGGTAATGCGGAATAAAAATAGGATAAAGGATGAGGGAGCTTTCATCGATCACGATTTGACGAGAAAGGAAAGGGATGTGCAGAGAATGCTGTACGACAGCGCTAGGAAGGAGAGGAGAGAAGGGAGATCAGCGAAGGTAGGATATCGGAAAATAAAAATAGACGAGAAAATGTGGGTGTGGGACGAGGAGAAAGAGGTGTTGAAGGAAGTGCAGGGGCATTTGTTTCGTAGGGAGTAGGGGGGTAGGGGTAATGCAGGGTAGAGGAGTAGTGAAGGTGCTGTACTGGAACGTAGCAGGGGTGAAGAAGAAGGATGAGGAGTTCTCGAGGTATATTCAGGAATTTGATGTCGTGGGACTGGTAGAGACGTGAGTAGAAAGAAAGGAAGGGGATAGAATAGAACCAAAGCTGCCAAGGGGGTACAGGTGGAGAGACTCCAGGAGGGGGTCAGAGTGAATAAGAAAGGAAGGGTCAGTGGGGGAATTATAACGGGAGTTAGAGATGTATTAGAGAAAAAAGTTCATGGAGAGGAAGAGGGGGAGGGAGTGCAAATGAGGGAAGTAAGGATAGGAGGGGTAACGTGTAAGTTTGTGACAATGCACAATAAGGATGGAATGGAAATAATTAAAAGAAGGGTGGAAGACTTTCTAGGAGAAAGAGAGGAGGGTGTGGTGGTACTGGGTGGGGACTTTAATGCGAGGATGAGGAGAGAAGGGTGACTTCACACGGAAGGGGAGACCTTCAAAAGGAACTCGAAGCATATAACAATAAATAAGGAGGGGGAGATTCTAGGGGACTGGATGGAGGATAGAGGCTGGGCGGTGGCGAATGGTATGGCAACTGGGGACGAAGAGGATGAATACACATATGTAAGTAAGGTGGGGGTATCGGTGATAGACTATGTGGTCATGAATATGCAAGGATGGGAGGAGACGGACAAATTCGCAGTAGAGGGGAGGGCGGGATAAGACCATCAGCCATTAAGACTGTGGATAAGAGGGATGGGTGGCGGAAGGCCAGGTGGGGAAGAAGTCTCGATAGGGGAGAGGGTGACCTGGACGGAAGAGGCGATCGATAAGTATCAGGAGCAGTTAGGAAAGGTACGCTTTGAAGGGGGGCCAGTGGAAGAGATATGGGAGGATCTGAAAGAGAAGGTGAAAGGGTGTGTGCAAAAGAAGGTATTGAGAAAGAAGAAGAAAGGAATGGTAAAGTCGTGGTGGGATAGGGAATGTAAAAAGATGAAAAGGAAGGTGAAGAGGAAGTACAAGAAGTGGAAGTAGGGTAATGCGAAAAGGGAGGAGTACGTAGACATGAGAAAGAGGTTTCGATTGATGTGTAAGAAGAAAGAACAGGAAAACGAGAAAGATCTGCAAGAGGAGTTAGGAAATGTTGAGACGGAGGGGGACGTCTGGAAGATAATAAATAGGTTTAGGAAGCGTAGATTGGGTATAAGCGAGAAAATAGGGAGTGAGGAGTGGAGGAAGTTTCTTAAAGAATCATTTCAGGGCTCAGATGAAAGGAAGAGGGATGGTGGGAGTAGAAGGACAGGGGAGGCAGAGATGGAGGAGTTGAATGACGATGAGATAGAGAAGCAGGTAGGGAAGCTAAGAAGGTCAAAAACAGCAGTGATGGGCGGGGTAGAGAACGAAGCATGGCTGTTTAGTACACAAGAGGTTAGGGAGAGGATGAAGGAGATAGTGAAGAAAGTATGAAGGGGGGAGGGATTCCCAGGAGGGTGGAGAGAAGGGTTAATAGTACCACTGTATAAGAAAGGAGATAGGGATAGACAGGAAAAGTATACAGGGATTACGCTAATGAATACAGCGTATGAAGTATACGCGATGGTGGTGGTGGAGAGGCTGCGGAAGGATGTCGAGGGGAAAGGAATATTGCCGAAGACGCAGGCGGGATTTAGGGCTGCTAGGAGTACTATCGACAATATCTACATTCTGCAGCAGGTGGTGGATAGAGAATTAGCGAAGAAGGGATCGAGAGTGTACACGCTTTTTGTGGATCTAAAAGGCGCGTTTCCTTCGGTGGATAGGGGGAGGTTGTGGGAGGCGATGGAGGATAGGGGAGTGGAGAGAGGCCTGATCGAGAGGGTAAGGGAGATATATGAAGAGACCAAAGGTAAGGTGAGAGGAGGGGAGGGGATTTCTGAGGGATTCTGCATGGAAAGGGGGTTAAGGCAAGGGTGTCCGCTTAGCCCAACGCTTTTTGCGATTTCAATTGCGGATATGAAAAGTAAGTCAGAAAATGGGGGAGAAGGGATAAGGGAGGGGAGTGGAAGTGGAAGGGAAAGGCGGTGCAGGAGGTGAAAGAGTTTGTGTACCTGGGCTTCTTGTTTCGGAGGAATGGTGGAGTGGATGGTCACATAAAAGAGAGAGTGAGGAGCGCAAATGTGGTGATGAGGCAGGTGTGGGAGTTGAGAAAGAAGTTATTCGCAGATGATTTTGGAAGGAGAATGAAATTGTTTGACTCACTAGTGATGAGTCTGCTCTTGTATAGTGTAGAGGTGTGGGGGTGGAAGGAAAGTGAAGAGGTAAATAGGACACAGGAGAGGTATGTAATGCGGCCACTGGGTTTGGCAAGGAACACGCCTCATTATATTGTCAGGAGGGAGACGGGTAGAACGAGTGAAGGGATTCTAACGGGGAGTCGGACATGTAAATATGAGGAGAAATTGTTGGAAGAGGGGGGAAGTAATCTGGTTAGGGAGTGTTGGTGGGAGAAGGAGAACAGGAGAGGGGGTGGGAAGATGGAGGTTGAAAGAGAAAGGTATTTTAGAACGAATGGACTGCAGATGGATGAAGTGATGTGTGAAGTGAAGGATGTGTGAACTGTGTTGGAAGGGGGATGCAAGAGTGAAGCACTGGTTGGAGGAGTGCATAGAGGTGGAAAGGAGTGGGATAAGCATGGAGGTATCGATGCATGAAAGGGGGACAAAAGGGCAGTAGCATGGGTGAAGGGAGCGTTGGATAAGATGGAGGAAGAAGAGAAGGAAGAAGGAAGAGGAATGGAGATGGAAAAATTGTAAATAGGAGAGGAAGTAGATATAGGTAATCTGTAAATATTATGAATAGTAGATAAGTATTAGGTATTAGCCGCGGAAGCAGAGTTTGGCAATGCGAGGCAATGCGAGGTAATGCGAAAAGTAGGGACAGGCGAGCCAAGCGAAGCGAAGCGAGGAAGGCAAGGCAATAAGAGCGTGCGGTCTTAGATATAAGGTATGGATGGATGTTAGTTTTTTAAGGGTTAGTTTTAAGAAAATTCTGTTAAAAATGGAAGTGTGAGCAAGTCAATTTTCTTAAGGCCAGCAGGCTGAAAAATAAACGTTTATCTATCTATCTATAATCTGATTTCTTCATACAAACTGTAATATTGTCTTTATAAGCATTCATGCAAATTATATCAGGGTTGGGTTTAAGGAACTATTTTTTTATCCTGAAACCTTCAGAAATTTTACGATCAATACTACTAATGTGCAAACAATTTTAGGAATTTTTTTATTTAATACAAATTTTTTAGGAATTGCAATTGGAGCATTTTGTGGTGTTTGTCCAAATTTGATCGTTGAATTCTTGTTTTATTTTCAGGAATTCTATACATTAAATAGAACATTATTAATGAAAATCTGCCCTCTTTGTTGGATTTCGCGCTTCGCACTCGATAGTGGATTACCTTACGCGTCGCGCTAGGACATGTTTAGACCTCGCGCTTTGCGCTCCGATATTTATTCTTGGAACTTAGAATGCTTGAATGCAACTTTATCAACAAAATCTCTTTTAGTTCCCAGTATTTATATAATAAAATAAACAAAAAAACTACAATCCTTTCTTCAGACACTCTTCCCTATCTCGCTTTGTTATGCTGAAAGAAGGATTTTTGTTTTCACATTATTTTAATGGATAAAACAAAATATCCTACAAGTCTTCTTTTAGACTTTTTTCATATCTCGCGTCTTTTGGTATAATATTGTAATTATCTATTTTTGTATATCAATTTCAATAAATAATAAGAATAATTGCTCTTTGGGACTTTTTCTCGTATTTTGCATCGTTCGGTTCAAAATTTGAATTTTGGTCTTTCCCATAGTATTTTCAATAAATAAAACTAAATAAAAAGTACTATAAAAAAATGTTTGAAATGAATTTTTTAGGTTTCGCAGTTATAACTTTCTCATTGCAAGAAGGCTGTTGAGTCCAACACATCTAAAATGGATTGTTTTTAATGCGAATAAATTGAGGCTACAGTGAATAAATGTATAAATAATTCTTGCTTTTCCATTCAGAAGCTTGTGAAGTTTTGTGAATACGTCATGATTTTGGAGGCGATGTGGCCTATTTTCATACAGTCATGTTGTCTTGATTTGAAAAAATATACCCATTAAAGGCTACAGAAACTTTTATTCTCCAAACAAACATAATACACAATTTTCTTATCTCAAAGATTCCTGTGGTACTTCAAAATGTATTCTTTTTAAACCAAAAAAACTTCCAATGGATCAAAAGTCTTTGGTTCGAAGAAATTTTTTTTTATTACAATGCAAATTTTTGGATGTTTAATGTATTTTTTGTATTATAGTTTAAATTTTAGTTAATTTTATTTAATGTATTATTTTATATTCACTTATTTATTTGTTCCATTAACAAAAATATTCAAACGGAAACCATTTGTTCCACATTCCCTTGTGTAAGGGTAAATATCATATTTTTGAAAACAACATGACATTTTTAAAAAACGAAGGTGATCTTATTTCTTATGGCCTACTTTTAGCTTTTCCTTATTTCTTATCACATCAAATTCTTCAATAACTGTAATTATTAAAGTAATAATAATAATAAGAATAATATAATAATAATAATATATACCGGGACAGCCCCGTGCATAATATTAAAAAAAAAATCGAACTCCAAAAATGCCTTCGACATATTGGGCTGTAACCATCACATTAATTTTTATAATAATATTTATTATAATTTTTCACATTATTTAGAATTTTTCGAAAATGTGCAAAAAACATGTTTACTTTTTCAGCAAAAAAGATCAATTTTTAACCAAAAATGAAATTGTTACATTTTCACTCAAAAACGAATTTTCGACTAAAATGATGAATCTTCAACTAATAAAATTAATTTTTACCGAACAGTAAAATTTTCAACCAAAAAGTTTAATAATTTCTTACTGAAAAGCAAAGTTTTTAGCAACTATATTAATTTTTTACCAAACAGTTCAATTTTTAATAGAAAAATGAATTTTCAATTCAATTGGGGAATCTTCAGGCGAATTTTTAACTTTTGAAATTCATCTTTTTGAAAGAAAATTCATTTCTTCAATTGAAATTTTTACTACTTTGATGCGAATTTTTTCAATTAATCCTAATGCTTCAAAAATTATCTTTTTGGTTGAAAATCCAATTCAACTCAATTCATTTTTTTGTGTAGTTAAATCTAGAACCGTTGGTAAAAAAATTCGAATGATCAATTTCTCAAGAAATTCCAAAAAGTTGCATCCTATAAAAAAACAATTATGTTAATTAACATTTTATTTCATTTTTTGTCGCTTTTCCAAAAAATTCTTGACTTTCGAAGTTACTTTTTACGATTTAAACAAAAAATACGCATGCCATCCAATAGTAATTAGTGATAAATTTCTAGATCTTTTTTGAGTTAACAACTTTTGTTTGATAATTTTTTTCGCAACTTGTGTTGTTTTTCGGAAAATTCAATTATTTTATTGTAAAGGTTATTTTTTACGATTAAAACAAAAACTATGCGTCATATCAAAAAATTATTCATGACAAATGTATAGCCTTTTTTGAGTGAGTAACTTTTTTCTATTAATTTTTTCATAGCGTGTGTCATTTGCCCAAAAATCAAATTTTTAATTTTAATTTTTTACAATTGAAACAAAAACTACACCGATTTTGGCTTACTCTTGAGAATCAGCCTTTTTCTGCGATTTTTTGGATACAATGCACTCATATTTAATACTATTTAACGAATAAAGTCAAGCAAAATGAAAACAGCGTCCCTATAAGACTACTATTGATGTAATTTGATAAATGCATAAATGCATAAATGTTGGAGGCTAAGCTCATATTCTGTTTAAAATAATTTTAATGAAGATTATGGAAAATAGCTGTCTTTGAGTTATTAAGTAGCCGCCATTTTTTATATTACTCTCTAAAACTGAATCAGTGAAATTTTAACTGAATCAATCAGTAGTGTAGGTTTCCACTGAAAAATGAGTGGTTTTTACCTTGTCACTGGGTAAATCAGTGAAAATTTTCATAGAAATAAATCAGTGACCCTAGAATGACTGATTCACCCAATGATTATTTTCACTGATTAATTCAGTTGGAAAGTTGTCATAAAAAATAATGAAATTTTAGACTAAAGAGCATTTGTTTCATCTACCTTGCGAAATATCAACTGTCTGAACGGTTTAAAAAAATTATTATTCTATTTTACATTTCCTTTGAGTGCAATATTTTATTCGCAAAAGGTTCATTTTTATCAGCTGATGTGCGCACGTGTGACGTAACAAGGACTCGAAAGCCACGCCGAGACGTTTAGACGAAATCGTCGGTTTATCGGTTCGCTTTGTTCGCTTTGACTGTTATTGGCGAAGCTAAAATATATACACCAAACTCTCGGTTTCAGTCCAGTGTCGGGGGTTGTCTTCGGTCCCAAATCGGGGGGAACCAACCGTAAACAACCGTTGGCGAGAGACTCTGCGACAAATGTCGCAACCGTTCTCTCGCCTGAGATAGCAGTTCTAGGAAAGCGGATTTATTTAAAGTGCAGTTTAACGTAATTTCAGTGAGCCATTATAATGGCGATTTCCGAAAATAAAATAACAAGTGAGTAATTAATTAATTAAGTGAGCAATTAACAGATTATAACTAAAATAAATAACACAACCTCAATTATCGAGCACGTTGATATGTATGTATTCAGTCAGTTTCACTTATCTAATCAGTGATAGTAAATTCACTGAATGAATCAGTACCTTTTCACTGATTCTCAGTGACTACATTCTCACGATTTCAATCAGTGAAATTTAACAGAGAATCAGTGAAATTTCACTGATTCAGTTTTAGAGAGTATGTTTACTTTAGATTCTCGGAATTATCACGTTATTTTATAAGCGAATATAAAATGTATTGAGCTCTTATGTCTGATAAAAATACTAAACTATACATCACTTTGCAATAAATACTAGATAGGTCCAAAAAACAAAAAGATTCTTTTTCTCCTAGGATTTAATCTTGAAGTTCTAGGTTGGATAAATATTAGCTGTAGATCTCCAGTTCAACTCGTTCTTGACATTCATCGAGTCCATGTGAGATAAGGTATATAGGTGAGTACAAACTTATACAAAAAACATGTATTTTGAAATTTGAAAATTGAATCAAATTTATCTTATTATTTAATAAATAAAATCATCTATCGATATGATAGAAAATATAATTATTAACGGTTAGGGTTTTGGCGAACGAAAATATGTTTTTGCAGCAGAAAACTCTTTATTTCAAAACGGTTTTTTCCCTCCACCAATAATTGAACTTAGGACCTACGCACACGTTTTTTTCTTTTCAACTTAGGCCTGATTAATATATAAACCAACACAGTAATAAACTTATAAACGACATCGTTTTTGAACTGGCCATCTGAAGTTTCTTGCTCACTTCGATCCAATTACCACGTCATCACCCCTTTTATGTTCAATGCTAAAAATAATAAAATCTATTTGATGAACTGGTAAATAGAAGCAAATTGTAAACTTTGATAATAAAAGATCAAATGTTTCGATATCAGAGATTCAGATGACATAATTAGGAAACCCACCATTTTTTAAGGTCATCGCAAATACGACCGACGAGAGCCTTTTGAATTACTAATTCAGCGACAAGACTCGCAGGGCAGACACTCTTGACCAATTCTGACGTAAAGGATATAATTGTGGCATCACCATTACAATCCACAATCCAGTTTATTGCTTTACTCTTTTTTAAATCTGCAAGCTTATTCGTATAAGCTATAATTACATCGGACCTAAAATCTTCGATGTCTGGCTGTGGGCAAGCTTTTGCCTTTTCTTTAAGAAAAGCATTAACAGGTTCCGGTAGTGTCTGCGTTTTACCCAGAACGTTCCGCGAAAAATCTGTTAATTATAAAATTAAGGCATGAGTGATAAAAGAGTCAACATAAACTGCTAAAACGATCACAGGTTTTTAAAAGTTGGACTTAAATTGTGAATATAGAACTAAGATCTTCCAAATTTCAAGTAAAAGAAAAATATTTCAGAAAATAAAAATAAAGTACTGAACGCGTTGGCAAAAATTGTGATAAAGATTGACTAAATCCTCCACTCGGCGCTGCACTATTATTATTTAATATTTCGATATAAATAACATGATAACTCTACATTTCTCTTGTAATAAGTAAATTCAATTTAAATTCCGTTGAAAGATGATGTAATCAATTCAACTTTAATTCAATAAACAAAATTTCCATTATCGCGAGTTTAAAGATCGCAGATTATAAAAGTGATTTGTTGATCTATTTCATACAATTGCTCTGAAACTATCCGAAAAGAACGCAAAACAAATTTTCTTAATTTAGTAGTAAAACTTCTTGGAAAATTGGGCTTAATGTGATTTTCTTGTCAGTCGCGCATTATGCATTATTACAGACGAAAACATTATTTTCATGAGCCTATTCTATTCTTAGTGTAAATAAAGTGACGTCGATCGATTTCCGAATTACGAAAATTTAAGACTTTTTATTTGTAAATCTTAAAAATTAAAAAGGTTTCAATTTAAAATTTTTAAAATTGAAGAATTTCAAATTGAAAATTGAAGGATTTTCAATTGAGAATCTTCGTCATTTTTTACTTTATCAAAACGATTTGTTCTTATAATTCTGTCAATTACCGGCCGTAAAGCAATAAGTTTCGAAGTACCGCATTAAAGTCGGCGAATTTTCGGATAAGTTGATTCTTCTTACCATCGAAGTTTGGAAGATTTAAAATTAGAAGCATCGAAGTTAAAGATGTGGTGAACGACAAAAATATTCTATCTAAGTCGCTCGCGCCGTGGTTTGAAAAAGCGGTGACACAAAACTTTTCCTAAATAATTTTTCTAGCTAACACTTTGTTCTTGTTTTAGCCACAAAATTTTCTTCTGAATGTTCTCATTGTTCTTCGTAAGATATGAATTACTTTTTTTATCAAGCTTACTTCATCATCGCTGCCATATGGGAAGAATGACAAGAAAAAGCAGAATGAAAAAAGTGGGCTTCCAAAAAGAGGATGTATTCTAAATGATCAATGTGCAGTTCTCGTAGAAAGGCTCTTACCCATTTTATATTCAGAATATTGACTCTAGAAGTTTGGAATTTGTTTACTTGCGAACAAGTGTTTCAAATAGTTAACGCTTATTTAAAATTTGCATATTTTGTACTCACAGGTAATAAATATTGACAGCAGAAGAATTGAGATATCCATTTTATATTGATTCCTCTGCAGTACAATAGAAAATTACTTCTCAGGTAGAACGTTAATGATTTTTTTCCAAGAACTGACTTCCTATTTTTTCGAAACGATTATGAGCTTGGCCTACTGACATCGAATACACGCAGAGAAAAATCTAAAAATAGAAGAACATGAAAAACAGTTTTTCCTTGTTTTCGACGTTCACAGAGTCTAGACCAGATAAGAGTTTATATAAAAAAATTTGAATAAGAAATAATATGTATTTTTTTTTAAATTCGACAAATAAATCATATAGAATTTTGTTGTTATACATTGTATGAATCCAGCTATCTTCCAAAAAAGGGCTTAAGTAGATCTAACTAATTTTCAAAATGTCAAAAATTAATAGGCAAAAGTTGTACACCCAAAAAAGATCTATAAGTTTTGTCATCGATCATTTTTTGATGGAACGCGTAGTTTTTGTTTGAATTGTAAAAAATAAAAATAACAAAATTTAATTTTTGGTCAAATGACACAAGCTATGAAAAAATAAAAATAAAAATTTGCTCACCCAAAAAAGGGCTATAAATTAAATCGTAAAAAATATCTTCAAAAGTAAACAATTTTTGGGAAAAGCGACACGAAGTGCAATAAAATGTTAATCAACATAATTGTTTTTTTTTATTGGATGCAATTTTTTGAATTTTGTTGAAAAATTGAAAATTCAAGTTTTTTGACCCACTATCAACCAGATTCAACCAGACAAAAAAATTAATTAAATTGAATTGGATTTTCAACCAAAAAGATAATATTTAAACCGTGAGGATTAATTTAAAAATTTCGCATCAAAGTACACTCCAAAAAATGTCTGGTTAAATCAACCAGAATTCTGGTTAAATATGCCCTTACTATTTTTTCTGGCCAGACTAACCAGAATTATGGTTGAATTAACAAGAAGTCCGTTTAAATGAACCAGAAATTCTTATTAAAATAATCATAATTCTGATTACTTTAAACAGAAAAAATAGTAAGGCCATATTTAAACAGAAATTTTTTTTAGCCTAGTAAAAATTTAAATTAAAGAAATGAATTTTCGTTGAAAAACATGAATTTAAAAAGTTAAAAATTAACCTGAAGATTCCTCAATTTGATTGAAAATTCATTTTTAAATTAAAAATCGAACTGTTTGGTAAAAAATTAATATAGTTGCTAAAAACTTGGTTTTTTAGTAAAAAATTATTAATATTTTTGGTTGAAAATTTTACTGTTCGGTAAAAATTAATTTTATTAGTTGAAGATTCACCATTTTAGTCAAAAATTCGTTATTGAGTGAAAATCTAACTATTTCATTCTTGGTTAAGAATTGATCTTTTTTGGTTATTGAAGAATTGGATGTGATAAGAAAAAAATGGAAAAGCTAAAAGTAGGCCATAAGAAATAATATCACCTTCGTTTTTTAAAAATGTCATGTTGTTTTCAAAAATATGGTGCTTATACACAAAAATGTGTTATCGTCGAAAATGTCATTTTTCACGGTTAAAACAAAAATAAAAAATTTGTTGGAAAAGCGACAAAAAGTGAAATAAAATGTTAATTAACATAATTGTTTTTTTATAGGATGCAACTTTTTGGAATTTCTTGAGAGATTGATCATTCGAATTTTTTCACCAACGGTTCTAGATTTAACTACACAAAAAAATGAATTGAGTTGAATTGGATTTTCAACCAAAAAGATAATTTTTGAAGCATTAGGATTAATTAAAAAAATTCGCATCAAAGTAGTAAAAATTTCAATTGAAGAAATGAATTTTCTTTCAAAAAGATAAATTTCAAAAGTTAAAAATTCACCTGAAGATTCCTCGATTCAATTGAAAATTCATTTTTGAATTAAAAATTGAACTGTTTGGTAAAAAATTAATATAGTTGCAAAAAACTTTGTTTTTCAGTAAAAAATTATTAATCTTTTTGGTTGAAAATTTCACTGTTCGGTAAAAATTAATTTTATTAGTTGAAGATTCATCATTTTAGTCGAAAATTCGTTTTTGAGTGAAAATCTAACTATTTCATTTTTGGTTAAAAATTGATCTTTTTTGGTGAAAAAGTAAACATGTTTTTTGCACATTTTCGAAAAATTCTAAATTATGTGAAAAATTATAATAAATATGATCATAAAAATTAATGTCTCAGGCTTAAGATGGTTACAGCCCAATATTTCGAAGGCATTTTTGGAGTTAGATTTTTTTTATTAATATTATGCACGGGGCTGTCCCGGTATATATTATTATTATTATTATATTATTCTTATTATTATTATTACTTTAATAATTACAGTTATTGAAGAATTTGATGTGATAAGAAATAATGAAAAGCTAAAAGTAGGCCATAAGAAATAAGATCACCTTCGTTTTATAAAAATGTCATGTTGTTTTGAAAAATATGATGTTTACACACGAAAATGTGTTATTGTCAAAACTGCCTTGCATCAAGGGAATGTGGAACAAATCGTTTCCGTTTGAATATTTTTGTAATGGAACAAATAAATAAGTGAATATAAAATAATACATGAAATAAAATTAATTAAAATTTAAACTATAATACAAAAAATACATTAAACATCCAAAAATTTGCATTATAATGAAAAACAATTTCTTCGAACCAAAGACTTTTTGATTCAATGAAATTTTGTTGATTTAAAATGAATACGTTTCGAAGTACCGTAGGAATCTTTGAGATAAGAAAAATTCGTATTTTGTGATTAAAGATTTTCTCCTATCACCCGTTATAAATAGTTTTCATTTTTTCATATTTTTTTATTGTTCATTTTATTCTAAACCCGATAATATTTACAAACAAATTTTTTGTTCTATAAAATTTGCAACTTATTTCTCAATAAATGTGTTATACTTTGTTTGGAGAATAAAAATTTTATTAGCTTTTAATGGTTAAACTTTTTAAAATCAAAACAACATGACTATGTGAACCCTATCCTGGAAAGAGCATGTAATCGAAATCTCGAGAAAGACGCATTTTTGGTGAAATTCAACTGTTTTCACATTCTAATCATAATGAAAAGGTATTGATTTCATGTGAAAACTGACAATCGCGGATTTTTCTGAATCCTTGCGTGCCGAGACGCCTTAAATAAAAAAAACCGGGTTTACGACAGTGTCTGTCTGTCTGTCGTCGTCGTCTCTATACCTAATAACATTTGAAAGACTAATCTGATTGGATTGTGCCGCGGCACACGTGTTTAGGTACCAAAATGGAAGATCTAGTTCAGTAACCAGCTATTTTGAATGATAATTCCGAAAGTTAGAGCATTTTTAAAGTTTTTGAGGCTATTTTTCAGATTTAAAAATTCTATGTAAACAAAATTTGAGAAAAGAAAAACGTTACTTTTTTGGAGCCCTACAAGATTAATATGAGAATGTTTTGCATTTTTTTGAAAATTCAAGGATCGCACAAAAGATAATGGAAAATCAAAAATTCTATTTTTCGGTCAAACTATGCAGTATAAAAAAAAATATGAGAAGACAAGAATTATGTACCCAGAGAAGATCTACATATTTGTTACTTATCATTTCTTGATGGGATGCATAGTTTTTGTTTTAACCGTGAAAAATTACATTCAAAATAAAAAAATTAAATTTCTGGACAAAAGATGAAAAAGAAAATGAATAGACGGAATTTGATTCTCCAAAGAAGGGCTACAAATTTCTCAACGGTTCACTCAAAGAGGATCTACAAATTCGTTATTTATAATTTTTGGAAAGGACAAGTAGATTTTCTCTCAATCATAAACAATAAGAATAGAAATAAGGAAATGAAATGATTGGAAAAATGACACAAGAGACGAAAGAAAATAAGAAGACAAAAGTTGTTCAACCAAAAAAGATCGAAAATTTGCTTGGAACCACCTTACACTAGGGTGCGTATTTTTAGTTCAAATTGTGAAAAATAACATTGAAAATGAACAAATCACAATGAAAAAACGATACAGGTTGCAATCAAGTGTTTATTAACAAATTTTATTTTTTTAATAGGATGCGCACTTTTTTGTCAATTATGACAACAAGACAATGAATTTTTTTTTCAATTCCAATACATATTATGAATTGAGATAATATAAATTTATTGAAGTGACACATTGTTCAGGGTAGCTGCGAATAAAATGTAATGCAAAATGCGGAACAAATATTAAATTCACCACTAAAAATAAAATTTGTACTTGATTTTGCAATATCTGAATAAGCAGCCCCAGACAGAGGTACATAGATGAATATTGAAGTCCTCAGAGGAAAAATGGGACTCGGAGAGTTTTGAGGAAAAACAGTAAAGAAAAAGTTCCGAGGAAGAACGTTTCTCTTGATATTTTAAGTTGAGCACGAAAACAATTTAAGAAAACAAGAACATCAATATGATCAGGTCCATTAAGCCAGCATATCCAAAATCGAATATTGCGATTTTTCATAGCTCTGAATTTTGGGCTTCTTTTGGGGCTCTTGAAATCCGCAAACAAACTTCCCCCGAAACAAGCCTTAAGTTCAAAAATCAACCCCCTTCAAAAAATTTGAATTTTTCGCAAATTTATTCCCGGCATATTATTGGGCTTTTTTCGGCTCCTCGAAAATAGCCACTCCGAGTTCTTGGCTCCAACCGTTAATGTTAAAGATCCACCCCTTTCTCCCACGCAGATATGACTTTGTCAAAAAATACTCTTTTTGAGAATTTTACAGTGTGAATGAAGTCTCAGATTTTTGGGCATCTCAAAACTACCCATTTCGATTTTTGGGCTCCAACCCTTAACGATAAAAATCAACCCCTTTCTCCCACGCAGACATGACTTTGTCAAAAGATAGTATTTTTAAGAATTTCACAGTGTGGATGGAGTCTCAGATTTTTGGGCTCCTCGAAAATACCTACCCTGATTTTTGTGCTCCAACCCTTATCGTTAGAGATCAACCCCTTGGAAGCACGCAGAAATGACTTTGTCAAAAAATAATGGTTTGAAGAATTTTAAGGTATCAATAGAGTCTCTGATTTTTGGGCTTGTCGGAGATACCCACTCCGATTTTTGGGCTCCAACCCTTAAAGTTAAAAATCACCCCCTTGGAACCACGCAGATATGACTTTGTCAAAAAATAATCTTTTTTATAATTCTACATTGTGGCTAGAGTCTCTGATTTTTGGGCTTCTCAGAGATACCCACTCCGATTTTTGGGCTCCAACCCTTAAAGTTGAAAATCACCCCCTTGGAACCACGCAGATATGACTTTGTCAAAAAATAATCTTTTTTATAATTTTACATTGTGGCTAGAGTCTCTGATTTTTGGGATTCTCAGAGATACCCACTCCGATTTTCGGGCTCCAATCCTTAAAGTTAAAAATCAACCCCTTGGAACCACGCAGAAATGACTTTGTCAAAAAATAATGTTTTTAAGAATTTCAAAGTATCAATAGAGTCTCTGATTTTTGAGCTCCTCGAAAACACACACTTCGATTTTTGGGCTCCAACCCCTACCGGTAAAAATCAACCCGTTTGTACGGGATCTTTTTGAGAACTTTACAATGTGGCTAGAGTCTCTCATGTTTGAGCTCCTCGAAGATACCCATGCTGATTTCTGAGCTTCAACCCTTATCGTTAAAGATCAACCCCTTGTTACCACGCAGATATGACTTTGCCAAAAAAAATCTTTTTCAGAATTTCACAGTTTGTATAGAGACTTTGATTTTTGAGATCCTCAAAAAAAAACACTCCGATTTTTGGGCTCCAACCCTTAAAGTTAAAAATCAAGCCCTTGGTACCACGCAGATATGACTTTGTCAAAAAATAATCTTTTTCAGAATTTCACAATGTGGATAGAGACTTTGATTTTTGGGCTCTTCGAAAATACCCATGCTGATTTCTGAGCTTCAACCCTTATCGTTGAAGATCAACCCCTTGTTACCACGCAGATACGACTTTGTCAAAAAGTAATGTTTTTAAGAATTTTCAAGTAACAATAGAGTCTCTGATTTTTGGGCTCCTCGAAAATACCCACTCCGATTTTCAGGCTCCAACCCTTAACGTTAAAAATGGTATTATCGAGGAGCCCAAAATTCAGAGACTCTATACTTTAAAATTCTTAAAAACATTATTTTTTCACAAAGTCATTTCTGCGTGGTTTCAAGGGGTTGATCTTTAACGATAAGGGTTGGAGCCTGAAAATCAGGGTAGGTATTTTCGAGGAGCCCAAAAATCTGAGACTCCATCCACACTGTGAAATTCTCAAAAAGATTATCTTTTGACAATGTCATATCTGTGTGGGAGAAAGGGGTTGATTTTTAAAGTTAAGGGTTGAAGCCCAAAAATGGGAGTGGGCAGTTTTAAGAAGCTCAAAAATCAGAGACTCTAGCCACAATGTAAAATTCTAAAAAAGATAATTTTTTGACAAAGTCATATCTGCGTGGAAGAAAGGGGTTGATTTTTAACGTTAAGGTGCGGAGCCTAAAAATCGGAGTGGGTATTTTCGAGTAGGCCAAAAATCAGAGACTTTATTGATACTTTAAAATTCTTAACAACATTATTTTTTGACAAAGTCATTTCTGCGTGGTTCCAAGGGGTTGATCTGTAACGATGGGGGTTGGAGCCCAAAAATCAGGGTAGGTATTTTCGAGGAGCCCAAACATCTGAGACTCCGTCCACACTGTGAAATTCTCAAAAAGATTATCTTTTGACAAAGTCATATCTGCGTGGAAGAAAGGGGTTGATTTTTAAAGTTAAGGGTTGGAGACCAAAAATCTGAGTGGGCAGATTTGAGGAGCTGAAAAATCAGAGACTTTATCCACGCTGTAAAATTCTGAAAAGAGTATTTTTTGACAAATTCATATCTTCGTGGGAGAAAGGGGTTGATTTTTAGCGTTAAGGGTTTGAGCCAAAAAATCGGAGGGGGTATTTTCGAGGAGCCGAAAAAAGCCCAATAATATGCCGGGAAAAATTTGCGAAGCAAATGTGATGAGGATGTGTTCGTTGAAGCCAAAGGAGCTTTAACAAAAGAGAATTCACAATCATCAAATTCAAGTTGAAGATTCGGTTGCAGGTATACTTACTTTGTAAAAAATCAATTTTTTGTTGTTGAAGATTCGTTACTTTAATGAAAAATGCATCACTTTGGTAATTTATAAAAATATATGGTGCAAAATGCGTTTTTTTAAAGAATAATTTCTTTCAACTGGAAATGTGGCTATTACATTCTTGGTTTCACGAGTTTTATTTCGATTCATAAAATGTTCTTTTCTTGTCAAAAATTCAACTGTCTGTTTACAACCTCACGTATTTTGTTGAAAATTCTTCTTTTTCGGAAGAAAAATAATCTCATTGGTTAAAAATTTACATTTCTGTTCGAAACTTCAATTACTCGGGTGGATTTTTAACTTTTTTGTTAGAAACGTTTGAAATTGTTGCTGAAAATTCATCATTCCGGTTGGAAATTTATCTTTTTTCATTAACAATTGAAACAATTTCTTCAAAATTTGTTTTTTTTCTAAATCGAGGAAAAACTTCTTCAATTGCAAATGAGACTATTATATTTTTTTTTAAATTGATATTTTCAACCAAAAATTTATGTTTTCTAGTTGAAAATTTAACTACTTCTTCAAAAAATTATGTCTTTTTTTTTTAACTTAACCATTTTTGGTAAAAATTTCATCCTCTGGGTTAAAAATTCATATCTGTAAATCGAACTGTTTGGTTTTGAATCAATTTATTTGTAAAAAATTTAAATTTTGCGGTTTCATTCTTAACTTTTCCGTAGAAAATTAATTTTTTTGGCTTAGGAGTTCGACAGTTGAGTAGAAAATTAATTTTTAGAGTTGTTCCAACGCTTTTGATTATATCTGGCGTTCTCATTGACAGATTTTCCTGAATGAGCACTCAAATTGAAGGCAACTAAATCCTCTAAAAGTTTCTATCGTAAAGTTTCTAGACCGGCCTAGTAGTTCAGATGCTACCGATTTTAATAAGTTGGCTAATATTTGCGATTTCTATTCTTCTCAGGACGATATGTGAATTGTCGACCCCGCTTTTTGCCAAAAAATACAACTTTGCCAACTTATTAAAATCGGTAGCATCTGGACTTCTGGGTTGATCTGAAAACTTTAGAATAGAAAGTTGTAGGGGATTCAGTTGCCTTCAATTTGAGTGCTCATTGAGGGTAATTGGTCAATTAGAACTCGAGGTCGGTCGGAAGAACTCAGAAAATCGAGAAAAAAAATTTGAACATTGATATCTGGAAAACGCTTTCATACGAAAATTTGTGTGTGTGATTTTCGTGTTTAGTGGACCAAAATACATTAAAAAGTCATAATAACCCTCCTAGGACTAGTGTGGCAGAACAAATTTTAATTTTGTAAACTATTGTAATCGGACTGGATTGTGTTTTGTCCCACGATTTGATGAAGGAAAAGAAAGATCGTGTAAGTTAACCAGCTATTTTCAATAAAAGTTTAAAAAGTTAGAGTATTTTCAAAATTCATAAGAACATTTTTTTCAAGATATAATAATTCTATGTACGGCTTTTCGTAGTACTCGAAAACTTGAAAAATTTATCCGCGTGATTTTTTTCGATAAAAAAAATTAGCAGATTTATAGCATTTTCAACATAAAAAAAAACGAAAAAAAAAACATTTTAAGCCAAAAAACGCACGGTACGAAAAATGATCCACAAAAGAAAAAAGTTGCTTTCTAAAAGCCCTACAAGATCATCATAACAACTCTTTGAATTTTCTTGAAGAATCAAAAATTCGAATTTTGATCGCACAAAAAATGAAGAAAAATAAAAAAGGCATTATTTTATATTTAGTTATTTATTTGTTCCATTAACAAAAAATATTCAAACCGAAACAATTTGTTCCATATTCCCTTGATGCAAGGTAATTCAGTTTCGACAATAACACATTTTCGTGTGTAAACATCATATTTTTCAAAACAACATGACATTGTTAAAAAACGAAGGTGATCTTATTTCTTATGGCCTACTTTTAGCTCTTCGTTATTTCTTATCACATCAAATTCTTCAATAACTGTAATTATTAAAGTGATAATAATAATAATATTATATAATATATAATATAATAACTTTAATATATAATATATATTAAGAATACAAAATATATTATTATTATATTTATTATAATTTTTCACATCATTTAGAATTTTTCGAAAATGTGCAAAAAACACGTTTACTTTTTCACCAAAAAAGATCACTTTTCAACCAAAAATGAAATAGTTAGATTTTCACGCAAAAACGAATTTTCAACTAAAATGATGAATCTTCAACTAATAAAATTAATTTTCACCGAGCAGCAACATTTGCAACCAAAAAGATTAATAATTTTCTCCTAAAAAGCAAAGTTTTTAGCAGCTTTATTAATTTTTTATCAAACAGTTCAATTTTTAATTTAAAGATGAATTTTCAATTAAATTGAGGAATCTTCAGGTTAATTTCTATTTTTTTAAATGCATCCTTTTCGACGAAAATTCATTTCTTTCATTTAAATTTTTACTACTTCGATGTGAATTTTTTTAATTAATCCTTATGCCTCAAATATTATCCTTTTGGTTGAAAATCCAATTCAACTCAATTCATTTTTTTTGCGTGGTTAAATCTAGAACCGTTGGCCAAAAACTTGAATTTTCAATTTTTCAAAAAAATTCAGAAAGTTGCATCCTATAAAAAAAAACAATTATGTTGATTAACATTTTATTGCACTTCGTGTCGCTTTTCCAAAAAATCGTTTATTTTCTAAGTTTTTTTCACGATTTAAAGAAAAAATACGCATTCTGTCAGATAATAATTAGTAATAAATTTATAGATCTTTCTTGAGTGAACAACTTTTGTTTAGTAATTTTTTTCGTACCTTGTGATTTTTTTCTGAAAATTCAATTCTTTTATTCTGAATGTTATTTTTCACGAATAAAACAAAAACTATGCTTACTATCAAAAAACTATTGATGACAAATTTATGTTTTGGGTGAGCAACTTTTTTTTATTAATTTTGTCATAGCTTGTGTCATTTGTCCAAAAATTACATTTTTTTATTTTTATTTCTTACAATTGAAACAAAACTACGCGTTCCATCAAAAAATGATTCATGACAAAAGTTATAGATCTTTTTTGTGTGTACAACTTTTGTCTATCATTTTTTTTTCTTATTTTGCGTCGTGTTTCCAAAAATACAATTTCTTTATTTTTTAATGTTATTTTTCGCGATTAAAACAAAAACTACGCACCATATCAAAAAATAATCCTTCACTAATTCGGAGCTCTTTTTCTGGGCGAATAAATGTTGTCTATTTATCTATTTCGTTGCTTGTCTCGTTTGTCCAAAAAATTTTATTTTTTATTTTTGATATTATTTTTCAAGAAAAAATCAAAAACTAGGCGTCCTATCCCAAAAAGACTAAAAGAAATTTAAGATCTTTTTTGGGTGCATAAATTTTGTTTATTCATATTTTTTCGTATCTTGCATAGTTTGACCGCAAAATGGAATTTCTGATGTTTCATTATGTTTGTGTGATCAAAGTTTACACTTCATTTTTCAATTTGATAAATATATTGTCCTTTCAAGTCACTAAACCTAAGTTTTTTCTTAGATTTATACAGTTTTTATTGTATTTCAGAATTTTAGCCTCTGATATTAGCAGACATTTTGAAAATTAGTTAGATCTACTTAAACCCTTTTTTGGAAGATAGCTGGATTCACACAATGCATAATATCAATAGATGTTATTTAAAATTAATTAGAACTATTATTGTGTATAAATATTACTTCTATATGATTTATTTGTCGAATTTGAAAAAACTACGTATTATTTCTCATGCACATTTTTTAATATAAAATGTTATCTGTTCTCGATTATGTGAACGACAAAAACAAAGAAACACTGTTTTTCATGGTCTTCTATTTTTAGATTTTTCTCTGCGTGTAGTCGATGTAAGTAGTTCAAGCCCATAATCGTTTTGAAAAAATAGAAAGTCAGTTCATGGAAAAAAATCATTAACGTTCTACCTAAGAAGTAATTTTCGATTGTACTGCAGAGGAATCAATAAAAAATGAATATCTCAATTCTTCTGCTGCCAATATTTATTACCTGTGAGTACGAAATATGCAAATTTATAGCTTAATATTCTAAATATAAAATGGATGAGAGCCTTTCTACGAAATATGTAAATTGATCATTTAGAATACATCCTCCTTTTGGAAAACCCCACTCTTCTTATTGTGCTTTCTCCTGTCATTGCTCTCATATGGAAGCGATGATGACGGAAGCATAATAAAAAAAGTGATTCATATCTTACGAAGAAAAATGATAAAATTTCGACGAAAATTTTGTGGCTAAAACCAGAACAAAGTGTTAGCTAGAAAAATTATTTATGAAAAGTTTTGTGTCACCACTTTTTCAAACCTAGCCGCTAGCGATTTAGAATATTTGTGTCGTTCGTCACATGTTTTAAATTCGATGCTTCTAATTTTACGTAAATCTTCCAAACTTAGAGGGTAAGAAGAATCGACTTATCCAAAAATTCGCCGACTTCAATGTGGTACTTCGAAACTTATTGCTTTACGGCCGTTAATCGACAGAATTATAAGAATAAATCGTTTTGATAAAGTAAAAAATGACGAAGATTCACAATTGAAAATCCTTCAATTTTCAATTTCAAATTCTTCAATTTTAAAAATTTTTTATTGAAAACTTTCTAATTTTTAAGGTTTACAAATAAAAAGTCTTAAATTTTCTTAATTTGGAAATCAATCGACGTAACTTTATTTACACTAAGAATAGAATAGGCTTATGAAAATAATGTTTTCGTCTGTGATAATGCATAATGCGTGACTGACAAGAAAATCACATTAAGCCCAATTTTCCAAGAAATTTTACTACTAATTTAAGGAAATTTGTTTTCCGTACTTTTTGGATAGTTTCAGAGCAATTGGAGAAAATAGATTAACAAAACACTTTTATAATCTGTGATCTTTAAGCTCGCGATAATGGAAATTTTGTTTACTGAAGTGAAGTTGAATTATGTTATCTTTAAACGGAATTTGAATTGAATTTACTTATTAGAAGTGAAATGTGAAGTTATCACATTATTTATATTGAAATATTAAATAGCAATAGTGCTGCGCCCAGTGGCGGATTTAGTCAATCTCTATAACAATTTTTGCCAACACGTTCAGTACACTGTAAAAAAAGCTTTGTTGATATTTACAATAAGCTAGTAATTATACGTGCAATGTATTTTTAAATTACAGTGTATAACCTGATTAATTTACGATACTACAGTACTTATTTGCAATCTAGTGTGATTTTACTTCAGGTAACAATGTGAAAATAGAACGAACGTTGTTCTATTTGCAGTCGACTGTGAAATTACTACGTCCGATGATGGAAATTATTTGATCGGCGTGGGACATAGTAAGTTTACGTAAGGTGATAAATTTACTTGGGACTTTAAGTCTACGAAAGTATATGTACATTTTGACGATGAGTGCTTTTCTATGGAGAGGGAGTAAGTCCGCACGGACGAACGCCGCAGAATAATGTGCAGGACTTAAATTTGGACCATTCGGGACTAGCGAGTTTTTTCTTGTTTGCGTTGTTTTGCACGTTATGTCGCTTTGATTTATAAATTTTGAGACTGTCAAGTGGTTACATTCCGTTTTCTCCCTTAAATACAGAAAATAGCTCTAAAATATTTTCACCTCTGTGAACAGTTGTGAATAGTAGCAAGCTGACCACAGGTTAGAGAAAACCTGCAAATCAGATTAAAGTCAGGGAAATTTGTCAATCAGGAATCATTGTGAATAAGTCAGAGATAAAAAAATATTGAAATTTGAATAACCGAAAAGTTTGTGGCGAACTAAACCTCGAAATATCTTTTCGATTATAAAAGCTGAACACAAAATTCAAGGAGATTTCGGAAAGTGGCTCATCTGATAATTTTTGTGATGACTTACGACCCGTACGTAATTTCACGGTCGACGACGGAAAGTTTAGGTCCTGCATGTATTTCTTTACGGCGGACGCAGGTTAAGAAGAAAAATATGTATTTTTACAGAATTCTGCTTATTTACTATGTGCCATACCGATAGAATTATTTCCATCGTCGCAGGATTTAAATTCACACCAACTTTTTTTACAGTGTACTTTATATTTATTTTCTGAAATATTTTTCTTTTACTTGAAATTTGGAAGATCTTGGTTCTATATTCATATTTTAAGACCAACTTTTAAACATAAACAGCAGTTTATGTTGACTATTTTATCACTCATGCCTTAATTTTATAATTAACAGATTTTGTTCGGGACGTTCTGGGTGAAACACACACACTACCGGAACCTGTTAATGATGCTTTTAAACTACAGGGAAAAGCTTGCTTAAGAAAAGAAAAAGCCGGTAACGAGAGGAATGATGTAATTACAGCTTATCAGAATAAGCTTACAGAGTTAAAAAAGAGTAAACACATAGTCTGGAATCTGGATTGTAATGGTGATTCCCCACTTATAGCTGCAACGTCAAAAATGGTCAAGAGAGCCTGCCATGTGCATTTTCTCGATCAATTAGATATTGTAAATTATTTTATCGGTCATATTTGCGAAACAATTCGCGACTGGTACGTTTCCTAATTATGTCATCTAAATCTCTGATATCAGAACATTTGACATTTTATTATCAAACTTTACAATTTATTTCTATTTACAAGTTCATAAAATAGATTTCATTATTTTTAGCATTGAACGTAAAAAGGGTGAGGACATCGTAATTGGACCAAATTGAGCAAAAAACCTCAGATGGCCAGTTCAAAAAGGATGTTGCTCATAAGTTTATTAATGTGTTGTGTCATATATTAATCAGGCTTGAGTTGAAAAAAAAACGTGTGCGTAGGTCCTAAGTTCAATTATTGGTGGAGGGAAAAACCGTTTTGAAATAAAGAGTTTTCTGCAGCAAAAACATCTTTTCGTTCGACAAAACCTTAACCTTTAATAACTATATTTTCTATAATATCGATAGATGATTTCATTTATTAAGTAACATAAATTTGATTCAATTTTGAAATTTAAAAATACATGCTTTCTGTATAAATTTGTACTCACCTATATACCTTATCTCAGATAGACTCGATGAATGTCGAAAACGAGTTGAACTTGAAATCTACAGCTAATATTTATCCAACCTAGAACTTCATGAATGAATCCTAGAAGAAAAAAAAATCCTTTTGTTTTATGGACTTATCTAGTATTTATTGCAATGATGTATAGTTTAGTATTTTGTCAGACATAAGGGCTCAATACATTTTATAGTCGCTTATAAAATAATGTGATAATGCGGAGAATCTAAATTAAGCATAGTATAAAGAATGACGGCTACTTAACAACTCAAAGACAGCTGTTTTCCATTATCTTTATTAAAATTATTTTAAACAGAATATAACCTTGGCCTCCAACATTAATGCTTTAAATGATATTGATAGATGATTCTATCTATCAAATTACATCACTAGTAGTCTTATAGAGACGCTGTTTTCGTTTTGCTTAACTTTATTCGTTGAATAGTATCGAACATGAGTACATTATACCCGAACAATTACAAAAAAAGGCTGATTCTGGAGAGTACGCCAAAATCCGTGTAGTTTTAAGTTGCAACAAAAATCAGCTTCGCAGGTTCATTTTGAGGCTCTAGAGAGAATTGTCATCTATCTGATAAGACAATTTTGCTCTTCATTATGCAAATGTGAACTGAATTCGTCGAACCCATTGAGAAAATTCAAATATTTTGGCTGAAGGTTTTGTTCTTTATAATCGAAAAGTCTTAAATTATATTTTTGGTACTGAATTTATCACGTTTGGTTAAAAATTCTATTATTGCGTTAAGAATTCATTTTTATTTAAAAATTCGACTGCTTGAATGAATGCTGAAGTCAAGGCTTAACTATTTTTGTGAGAATTCACTTTTTGTAGTTGAAGATTCATCGTTTCGGTTAAAAATTTATCTCTTCGTTTGAAATTGAATTATTTTCTTGATATCACATCTTGTTTGTGTAAAAATGAATCTCTTTTCGTCATTTTTCCGACTTAGTTGTTGAAAATTTGCATTTTTTCAGGATTAACAAATTCTATGTAGGAATGTTCTTAGTACTCGGAAATTTGAACAATTTAGCCATCTGATTTTTTTTATAAGAAGAAAATTAGAGTTATAACATTTTCAAAATCCAAAAGAAAACAAACGAAAATTAACATTTTAAGCTAAATAACACACGATATGAAGAAAGTCAAAAGAAAAAAAAACATTCATTTTTGAAAGCCCTACAAGATTATCATAACAACTTACCGAATTTTTTTGAAGAAAAATAGCACAAAAAAAATAACTTAAAATAGGTCTACAATTTTGTTATCAATCACTTTTCGATAGGACATGTAGTCTTTGTTTTATTCGTAAAAAAATGGAAAATTACAAAATTAAATTCTTGGACAAACGACACAAGCTATCAAAAAAATTAAGAGATAAAAGTTGCTCATCCAAAAAAGAGCTACACATTTTTCCTGAATATTTTTTCGATAGAAGGCGTAGCTTTGCTTAATCGTAAAAAATAATCTTAAAAATGAAAAAGTTTTTTTTTGAAAAACGACAGAAGGTACGAAAAAAAATGAATAAGCAAACAATGTTCACCCAAAAAGGATCTACAAATTTGTTATAAACTCTTCTTATAGAAATATATTAACAATAAAAAAGTTCACTTTTTGGAACAACGATACAAGCTACAATAAAATTTTATTTATTTATTTAGGAAATCAACGGGCTTGCGTCCTTCTATACAGTAAAAAATAATAAAATCAAAGTAATATTTTCAATTTTATTTAACCAAATTGTTCACCTGAATTATATCTACAAATTTGCTTTGAACCACTTTACGATAAGATGCGTATTTTGAGTGTAAATCGTAAAAAATAAATTTGAAAGTGAACAAAATTGATTTTATGAAAAAACGACACAAGCTGCAATAAAATATTTAATAACCAAATTTTCTTTTTTTTCATTAAGGATGCGTCCTTTTTACATTCTCATGAGAAAAGGTGTCAGATTTGTGTATAATTTTAACCACCCCATTGTTGTCAATTGTCTATGATTTGAGACCTTCCGAACCCGATAACCCGGTTTTCGCAAATATATCAGCCTGTATTTCTGTATGTGCGTTCGTAGATTTTGAGTCTGTTGGCACGATAGCTTTCGAAAGAATTGAAATATTGGATATTCTATGTACGGCTATTCGTAGTACTTAAAAATACAAACAATGTATTCTTATGACTTGCTTGATGAAATAAAAAATACCAGAGTTATAGCATTTAAAAAATTAAAAAAAAAATAATACAAATTTTAAGCCAAACAACGCTCGATATGAAAAAGTCAAGGAGAGAGAAACGTTGCTTTTTTAACAGCCTATATGATTATAATGACAACTTTTTTAATTTGTTCGGAAAATCGAAAATTTTAATTGCACAAACCAATAATGAAAAACAAAAAATTATATTTTTGGTCAAACAGTTCTTCACCGACAAAAGAGCCACAAATTTGTTATTCATCATTTTTTGTTAGGATGTGTAGTTTTTGTTTTAGTCGTGAAATATAATATTGAAAATTAAAAATTAAGTTTTTGGAGAAACGACGCAAAGTACGAAAAAAAATTAAGGAACAAAAGTTGTACACCCAACAAGGAACTATAAATTTGTTCTTTATCATTTCTTGATGGAACGTGCAGTTTTTGTTTTGAACGTAAAAAATAACATTAAAAATAATTTTTTTCGAACAATGACACAAGGTACAACAAAAAATTAGCAGACGAAAGTTGTTCACCGAAAAAGTTGGTAACAATTGGTTGTTGATCATTTCAGATAGTATTTTTAGTTCAAGTCGTGAAGAATAACATTGAAAGTAAACAAATTAATTTTACGGAAAAACGACACAAGTTGCAATACAATTTTTAATACCAAAATTGTTTTTTTCTTATAGAACGTGCACTTTTTTCATTATGCAAACAATACAATAAAAATACATTTGTTTTAATACCAACGCATATTATGAAAATTCCAGTTAAACAGCAGGATAAGTCATAACTTTTGTTTGTTGAAAATAAATTTTAAGATTATAAATTTTTTAAATTGAACTATTCTTTGTGTTCCGGGGGGGGGGGGGGGCGTACACTCTTTATATGTCATAAATTAAATTACGTTAAAACACAATATCCATTTATTTTGGTTGAAAGTTCTCTTTGTTTTAAAACATTATAAGCGACTTTTCATTTTCAATCCAATGATCTGAGACAATTTGAAAATATTTTACGGGAACTTTGGGACGTTTTGGATCTCAGAATTCAAGAAATCTAGGATTCCATGAGATTTTCGCGACTTTTTATCATCTTTTATGAGCAAATTTCACGGTATTTCAAAATCTATGAGGTATATTTGAGATCTTTCCTAATTTGAGAGAATTTTCGAGTTCTTTGTGATATTTTAAATGATTTTAACGAATTTTCAAATTAATACAGTGGTTGAAGGAAATTCGAAGAAATTTAAGGAGTCTAGATTCTTTAAACGCTATTCAAAGAATTTCATAAATCAAGAACTACACAGTATTTCAGAAATTCTTTTTTTACGTTGAAAAAATAAATAAATAAATAAATAAAAAATAAATAAATAAAATAAAGTAAAATAAAATGTAACCCTTTTCAATTAAAAAAAAAGACTTATTTTCTCCTCGTTTAGAGGTAGGCAAGGATTCAGCAGATGGGCACATATTAACTCCTACCTAATACAACACTGCTGAAGGCTGGTAACCTTCTCAGTTCAAATCATCAACCAATTGAGACTCTCGGTTTCCTTTATCTGTCCTCACCCCTCCCCCCCCCCTCCCAGTAACAGAAGTTTTGGTGGGACTGACGTTACAACTAGACTCTCCACCGTACGACGAATAATCACTCAACTTGGACATGATTTCAGCTCACAAAACAAACCTCGCGCATAAAGGTGATAGTTGGGTGTACAATCTAAACATGAATAATACAAACAATAAAGTAGCCTCGGAATGGACTGAAACTTTGATTGACGAAATGCATACACACGGTAAACGTAAAGGTCGAGTTTCAGGTGATGAATGGAGACTGGGTGTTTGGAATGCTGGAGGAGTGGATGATCTAAAAGTAAGAGAACTACGAGAAACTATGCTTGCAAGGAAACTAGATATTTTATGTGTACCTGAGACGAAGAAAAAGGGTTGCGAAAGTAGAAACATAGAAAATGGGGTGTTGAGAGGCGGTTTTGAAATATGTTCAGGAGTAGACAGTGAATCATATCGTAGTCAGGAGGTCAGTTTAATCATGAATGAAAAAGCAAGACAACATCTCAAAGATCATGGGTTTGTATCTCCCAGATTGTTGTGGGCTAAAATGAAGGTAGGAATCAGAAGATTATTCATCATAGCGTGCTACGCCCCAGTTGATAGTGACCCGAGAGAAGTCAAAGATGCCTTCTCGGACACTTTAAATGATACAATAAGTATTTGCGATCAAGGTGAAAGAATAATTCTGTTAGGAGATATGAACGGATGGGTCGGTGTCGAACGTCAGGATACAGATACAGAAAGGGTGCTAGGTAAATTTGGGGATGCAACAAGAAAAAACTATAACGGGGAAAAATTAGTTAGCTTATGCTTAGAAAAGGGCCTATTTATTACAAATACTTGGTTTAGACACAAAATGATCCACATGTACACCTGGCGTAAAGGAAATAGCCACAGTATAATTGACTTTGTTATTGCGGATGAAAGACTAAGAGAACTAGTGAAAGATACAAGAGTCATGAGGGGTTCCGAATGCAATACTGATCATTACCTCTTAGTCTCCAAAATAAATTTAGGGCGGGGATGGAGAAGAAAGAAAACAACAAAAACAAAACAAACGCGAATAAAGATTGAAAATTTACAGAAACCGGAAGTGCGAATAGACTTTCAAAATAGGTTAAACGAACGTATAGATGAGACAATTTGGAAGGGATTATTAAACAATAAAGATTTCGAGGGCAGGTGGACTTTCCTACGGGATATCATCGTTGAAACTGCGACCGAAGTATGTGGTACGGCGATTGTAGGAAGAAAATCTGGTGATGCATGGTGGAATGATGAAATTGAGGTAGCCCAAAAAGAAATGAAAGAAGCGCACGAAAGAACGTTGCACATTACAGGTCTTAGCGATGAGGAGAGAAATAGACTTAAAAATGATTACAGACACAACAAGAGAAAAGTTAAACGACTAGTCAAAGAGAGTAAAGAGAAAATCAGAACAGAAGAAGAGAGGAAAATACAAAACAGCTTTAAAGGAATTATGAAACTATTATATAAACAGTTGAAGGAAAGTAAAAATACAGAGTTTGCGAGCATGAGAAACAGCAAAGGTGAAATGCTATATGATATAGACGGGATAGTAGACGCTTTAAAAGACTCTTTTAAAGAACTATTAAGAGGTGAAGATATAGGACAACAAAACTGCGACATAGAACATAATGCATTAAAAACCCAATGGAAAATGTATGTGTCACTGAAGTCAGAAACATAATAAAGAACTTGAAAAACGGTAAGGCTGCTGGTGTAGATAGTATCAGCGCTGAAATGCTTAAATACGGCGGCGAGTACATACCTCCAAGGTTGTGCGAATTGATAAATTTATGTATCGAGACGGGGAAAGTCCCAGACGATTGGAGAAAAGCGATTATCGTACCAATATACAAAAGAAAGGGAGATAAGAGCAACTGCAGTAATTGCAGAGGTATCAGCCTTCTAAGTACCGTAAGTAAAATATACTCAAAAATACTTATTCGTAGGTTAATGGAAATTATAGAAGAAAAGATATGGGAAGTCCAAAGTGGATTTATGCCAGGAAGATCATGTACAGATCAGATATTTAGCCTAAGACAGATCACAGAAAAAAGCTTGAGAGTAGGAAAGAAAGTTTTCTGTGCATTTATTGACCTAGAAAAAGCATTTGACAAGGTAAATAGAAGTAAACTTTGGGAAGTTCTTAAAGAGTATGGAGTAAATGGAGGGCTCCTACAAGCAATAAAAACAATATATACAGGTAGTAAAGCGAGTGTAAGGGTAAATGGGAAACTGAGTGACTGGTTCGATATTATGCAAGGCGTGAAACAAGGATGCGTTATGACCTCGTGGCTATTTATCATATTCATGGATAAGTGTATAAGAACTGCACTCTTCGACGAAGAAGGTGTAGATCTCCAAACAGTCAAGGTACGTGGGTTAGCTTTCGCAGATGACAAGATTGTTATGGCAGAATCAGTCGAGGATTTGCAAAGAATGTTGAATAAACTTAATACAAGCATGAAGGACATGGGACTTAAAATTAACGTAAATAAAACAAAAATCATGGTGTTTGAGGGAAAAAGTGAGAAAACAATATGCAACATTGTCATAAATGATGAGAGATTAGAACAAGTTGACCAGTACGTGTATCTAGGTAGTCTATTCACTAGCGACGGAAAAATAGATGGGGAGTTAGATAGGCGCATAAATAAGGGTAGACAGGTTATCGGTAGAGTAGGATCCATCCTCACAAATAAATACATATCAAAAAATGCTAAAATGGCCATACATAATTCTATATTCGTACCGACTGTACTATACGGTAGCGAGACATGGACCTGTCAAGAAAAGGACAGGAGTAAAATTAACGCGATCGGCATGACACCTCTGCACATAATATGCGGGAAAACACTGATGGACAAAGTCCGAAACGAGACTATCCTCAAAGAATGTGGTACAGGAGAGACACTAGTTGACATATGGGAAAGAAATCAGTTAAGATGGTTCGGACATCTTGAAAGAATGAAAGATGAACCACTGACCAAGCAAGTGTATAAAGGTAAAGTAAATGGTAGAATGCCCAGAGGTAGACCGCCAAAAGAATGGTTAGAATCTGTAAATGAGACATTCATCCGTAGAGACATAAAAAGCCATAGAAACACAAGAGCTTGCATGAACAAATGCATGGACGTGAAGGAAGCTAGAGTAGTATGCCAGGACAGAAAAGTGTGTCGACAAATAGTTTGTTAACAGAGTGACAATAGAATGAATGACGCCTGAAACAATGACCTTGGATACTAATGGGCCCAAGTGGGGAACCATACATAACAATTTTGTGAGGCTCTTCACTTGGGGTGATCGCTAGAGAGATTGATCAGCAACCTGGGTCGGAGCAGTGTTGCGGAATAAACGTTTCATTTAAATAAATAACACGAGAATTCCAGATCAATCTAAAATATTTATACCTAACACCCAGATACCTATCTACCTTATACCTATAAACCTACATACCTTACACCTATATACGTATTCAACTTATACCTATCTACTCTATACCTATACACTCATATACACACTACTATTCTCCAACCGAGCAAGTCACGCCTACTCCGAAAGGGAAATGGCTTAATGGTATAATAATAATAATAAAGTAATCGTGAAAAATAAAATATGTACTTTATTTTGCAATACCTGATTAAGAAGTCCCAGACCGAGGTACAGAAATAAATATTATATTTATGTAAGTAAGTAAGTATACCATTAAGCCATTTCCCTTTCAGGGTAGGCCTGACACTACCCGATTTATTTATATCATATTACATTATATTTATTATTATTTATATTTTTCAGATTTATGTGATATACAATAAAGTTGAACCTAACGTAGAAACTTTCGCATTTTGGATAAAATCGAGTGCAAAGCACGAGATACGTGATGAGAATGATTTTGTAAAGCCGAAGGAGTTTTAACAAAAGAGAATTCATAATCAGCAAATTACACTTGTGGATGTTTTGGGCTTTAATTTTAAAAGGTCTGTGCACAAATGTGGAGCAAATACAAAGAGCGAAAAATATTCAGTTTCTACTTATTTATCGTTCTTTTCAATTGCTTAAAATGCTTTTGAACGTTTTCAAATCATTTTGAATTTCTTTATCTTTCTTAAAATATACAAAATTCCTCCGAATTTCCGGAATTCTGAAAACTCCATCAATTACAATGACTTGAAAACAATGAAAAGAATGAAGAGGAGTTTAGAAGAAATAATGAAAATCTAGAAATTCTATGAATCCAGGGAATTTAAAGAAAACAGAAGACTCAAAGGAATTCAGGGTATGTATTGAGAAAATTCAAAGAACTTCAGGAATTTTTAATATTCTGAAAATTCAGAGAATTCCTAACATCAATGGAATTTAAGATACTCAAGGCATTACGGGAATTAAGAGAATTTCAGGAGTTTCAAAGCATTGAAAGATTTTAAGGAATTCGGAAATTGTTGGGAAATCGAGAATATTTTAGGATTCCACGGAATTCAGAGAATTGTAGGGATTTAATAGCGGTAAGGGAATCTAGATTATTCTAGGAATTTCGAAAATTTGGACAAATCAAGGATTTCGGAGAATTCAAGGGATTTAGAGATTGTCAGGAATTCAGAGAATTCAAGGATTTTAGAGACGTCAGAGAATTTAAAGGATTTCAAAGATCATAGAAATCCAAGGAGCTCCATGAATTCAGAGCATTCCAGAAATTGAGAGCATTCCGAATATTTTGGGATTCTCGGAATTCTGAGAAATTAAGGATTTTAGAGAACTCAAGGAATTTGATGGTTGTTAAGAATTCAGGGAGTTTTCCAAATTTTCATTGTTCTAGAGATACAACTCCTAATTAAAAAAAAATGAAATGACAACTTGCAATTCTTTCATGAAAGCTGTGAATTTTTAATTTCATAGTCTGCATATTTAATATTTTACCATTTTTCGGGAAGTAAAATTCAAAAAATTTCAATTGTAAACGTTATGAGTTTGAAAATAGTCCATTTCTAAGCTGTAAAATTAAATGATTTGTGAAAAAATGTCTATAATAACTTTAATTTTATAGTCTCGAAGTCTTTCTTAATGTACATGTTCTCCGACATAAATAACTGGATTCTCTCAGATTTAATTATGATTAGCACTGTTATTATTATACATATTTTATTCCAAAAAATCAGTCCCCGAGATACCTTTTGTTCAAAAGTTTAGAAAAAGTCCTCTGATCACGAATGTCTTGCTTATTTTTTTCAAAATCCTCGTCAGTTTTTGCTTTAACAATTTTTGGTTCAAAAATTAATTATTAACAAAATTAATTTGTAAAGTCATTGTTAGCATCTCTAAGCAAAAATAAAACTTTTTTACCTTCGGCAGTGTTTTCGCAGGATAAACCGTTTGCAATGTATAGCTTGCAAACAAATGATTTTCACCAAAATTGACACAGCTGAGTGTCTAAGAAAGGTTTTTTTAATTGTATAGCTAATTTCCTTATGGAAAAGATGCTTTGAGGTTTCTCTGAATCAAAATTTCTAGAATTTAAATAAATAATAATGAAATTTTATAGGGCTCGACTAGCGAAAAGTGAACCACCGACTATTATTAGAAAATTACCAATTCGATTTTTTTAGACATTTGCGAATTAAGTAGTGGAAAGAAACTGATTGCTTGGTGCAAATGAAACTATTTGCTCAGGACTGTATATAATAATCGGAAGCAGATTATTAAAACGGAAAACGTGAAAAATAGAAAAGTTTAATAAAATAGCACGATGGTGTTGTATTCTTAACTCTATTGAAACAACAAGAAGGTCACTCTCTGAAACTCTAAACGTGATGTAGCCCGCCCCAATTTATGAACATCGCCTTCTAATTCTTTCAGCAAAATTAAGAAATGAAGAATTTTGCACAATCTTATAATGACAGGGGGTCAATGGCAAATTATTTATACACATTCAGGGTATTCATGCGCTACATTTTTCTAATTTCCCGTAGAAAATTGCAATTATTTCGGAAACTTTCTAAAAATTGGCGCGTCCCAGTTTGCGGATAGAGGAACGGCCCGTAAGGCTGGACAGCCCCTAAGGTTAACTGCGAATACAAGAATAAGCAGTCGCGGACAGCCGATAGGAACCAGTCGTGGGTGTGGTGAGCTCAGCACTGGTAGAAAATAGATTCATGATAACCATGGCTTGGGGGGACCTACCCATTCGCGTTTATACGCAATGGGTGGATTCTGGCAAGCCGAGGTTCAGGGTGTATCCACCTAGAAACACTATCCGAACAAAAACTAAAAATCTTTGAAGGGAAAAATCCTGCTGCCCCATTGGTCACCGTAGCGATGACACTGCCCGCAAGGGATGTGTGGAATGATTCGCCTGCACAGGGCCAAAGGGGTATTGATGCCAGCAGGCGCGCTGCCTTGCAGGGAGATGTTAGGATACGAGGATGAAATCGTAATGTGTCTGACGACAAGTTGACACGGTCCTTCTCAAAGTCGGAAAGCTGCCATACTTAGACTCAGAGAGGTATGGGGGTTATGAGTGCTGGGACGGTGGACCCACCTACGATCGGAATAGGATCCTAACGTGCGGATTTCCACGAAATTATCATACCTAACTTGCAACAACAAAAAACTACAGTAAAATATCTAAGGGCGGGAACTCTGAACGCGCGTAGTCTAAATACTGGCGGATTTAGCGAACTCATTGGGATAGCAAAGACATACGATACTGACTTAATAGCACTTCAAGAAACCTGCTGGCTGGGCGTTTATGCGGCAATTTCTAAGGATAACTATACTTTTCACAATGGGGGAGCTGAGGGGCGCACACTGGGGACCGGTTTTCTTATTAATAAACGAATTTCGCAAACGATTATCGACATGATTAACGATCGGTTATCATACATTGTACTAAAGGGTAATTTCAGCAAACAGATGTTAATCAACCTGCACTGCCCCACCGAGCACAAATACGAAGACACTAAAGATCTTTTTTAAGAAACAATCGAACCGGTTTTTGACAAGTTCTCAACGTATGACGCAAAAATAGTATTGGGAGCTTTCAACGAGAAAATTGGAAAAGAACCGATGTATAGGCCTACAATAGGGTCGGAAAGTTTGCATGACGTCAGTAATGATAATGGAACTAGAGTAATAACCTTTGCAGCTTCAAAGAACCTCGTTGTCAAAAGCACATATTTCAAGCATAAAAATATACATAAGGCCAGCTGGACATCACCAGATGGTATCACTCACAATCAGATTGATCACGTTCTAATTGACAGAAGACGTCATACAAACTTTCTCGATATACGATCGTACAGGGGAGCGGATTTAAATTCAGACTACTTTCTCGTAATAGTAAAACTAAGATCTAGGCTAGCGTTAAGTAAGAAAACAAGCCGCACAGAGCCAACAGTTCGTTTCAATATAGATAAGTTCAAAACACCAACAGAAACATGAAATTATCAAGTTGATATTTCTAATAGTTTCGACGCTCTCCAAGAACAGAGAGACGATAACGATAATTACGAGGAGGAATCGGAAACCCTGTGGAGCAATATGAAAAGGGCGATAAAGACCGAAAAACTTAAAGGCCGCGAAACTTAATATAGGTTCAAAGAAAGTAACCAAAAGCAAACCATGGTTCGACGAAGAGTGCAAACCGTGGTTTGAAAAACGTCGGAAGGCCAAACTAATTAGTTTACAAAATAAGTGCAATCAAACACATAAGAAGTATCTCGAGATTAGTAAAAGTACAAATAGGCTTTATAGATCCAAGAAAAAGGAGTGGGAAAAGAATAAAATACTAGCAATAGAAACGCATAATAAACAAAATAACCCGCGTGAGATGTACAGGGGAATCAATTTTATGAGGAAAGGCTATCAAAGTAGAACGGAAGTAATGAGGGACGACAATGGCAATCTAGTAGCCGATGCGACAGAGAGACTGAATTTATGGAAAAACTATTTCGATAAGCTATTAAATATACGTGAAGCCCCCGTTGAAGGTAATCTCGGTGAAATCCACACTGCCGATCTATTAATTGATGATCCTACTGATCTAGAAATAGAAATGGCCATAAAGAAGTTGAAAAATAACAAAGCCGCGGGCATCGACGACCGAACGTCAGAACTGATAAAAAATGGAAGCCCTTGCAAATTTGTAAATTAATACGCGCATTTTGGAAAACAGAACGCATGCCGGAGGAATAGAATACCTTTATTATTATTTCCATCTTTTAAAAAGGAGATAAAACGAGATGTAACAATTATCGGGGAATTTCACTTGTGCCTTCGTGCTATAAGATCCTGTCTAATGTAATCTTAAGTAGACTTACTTCTTTTGCCGAGCAAATCATTGGGGAATACCAGTGTTGATTCCGCCGAAACCGATCTACAAGCGATCAGATGTTTACAATTAGACAACTGTTGTAAAAGAAATGGGAATTTAATGAAGTAGTACATCAGCTATTTATCGATTTCAAAAAAGTTTACGACTCTATTATATGCGCACGAATGTACTGGATCCTAGAGTACTTGGGTGTACCAAGAAAATTAGTTAGACTTATCGGAATTTGCTTAAGCGGCAGTAGGGGTAGAATACGTGTAAACGGTAGTTTATCTGAAGAGTTTTCGATCCGTGATGGCATGAAACAGGGCGATGCACTATCGTGCACCCTTTTCAACTTAGTTTTAGAATACGTGGTCAAACAAGTACAAGCGAATCCGACCGGTGCTGCCCTCAATGGGATAATACAAATTCCTGGGTATGCGGATGATTTCGACTTACTAGGGGATGATAAAGAAACCGTAGCTAAAAATGCAGAAATCTTGATCACAAAAGCCAAAGATATTGGTTTGGAAGTTAGCGAATCAAAGACAAAATATATGACCGTCGTCAGATCCGAACAAAGTAATGTAGGCGGGAACCTAATGGCCGGAAATATGAAATTCGAAAGGGTTAACGAGTTTAAAACCCTCGGGTAAACTATAACTAGCGAAAATAACATTAAAACGGAAATGAACGCGCGGCTGCACGCTGGCAATGGGTGCTACATATTATGCAGCAAACACGCTACTAAAATCGCGATCGCTATCTAGAAACATCAAAGTAATTTACAAAACGATAATAATGTCAGTCGTTATGTACGGGTGTGAAACGTGGGCGCAGACGAAGGGAGACGAGAATAGGTTTAGAGTTTTCGAAAATAAAGTACTTAGAAAAATCTATGGTTCAAAGAGGGACGAAGAGACTGGTGAATGGAGAAAACTGCATAATGATGAGCTGCATGCTCTCTACGGGTCAGCAAATGTTAATACAGTAATGAAAGCGCGTAAATTAAGATGGGCGGGGTATGTAGCAAGAATGGGCAATGAAAGAACAGTGGCGCAAGTTTTAAGAGGGAAACCGATTGGTAAGAGACCTCTAGTTAGACCGAGAAACAGATGGGAGAAAAATGTAAGGGATGATCTAAAATAACTAGGACATGATTACTTAAACTGGATGGATGATGCGCTGGATAGAGATGCGTGGCGGTTAGGGGTAGATGAGGCAATGAACTTTCGAGTTCGAATTGCTAAATGATAATCATAATAAAAGGATGAACTTGAGTATCTAAAGAAGTTTATTTTCGTTTTATAGCTTTTTTCTGATGTAAAATATATTTTATTGCCTCTCTGAATCAAAAATGCTGAAGCTTGAATTATTACTAGTGAAATTTTACAGATTTGCTTAGCGAAAGGTGAACTAATAATGATTAGTAAAGATTTACTTAGACAATTATTCAAGATATTTGCTAATTCAATATTGAGAAACAACTCACTGTTTCGTGAAAATATATGAACTTATTCAGGACTGTAAATAGTTATTAAAAAAGGTTTTGAAAATAGAAAAAGTAAACAATAGGAAAATTCAATAAAATGACGCGATGAAGTAATATTGTTCACTTTATTGAAACAATAAGGAGGCCCTATTCTGAAATTGTAAAAGAGAACTCGCCTGGTTTCATTTTCAGAATATTGCCTTCTACTTGTATGCACAAAGTTAAGACAAAATGAGATTTTTTGTTAAATTACAGTGAACAATGAGCAATAAATTAATTGTGCATATTCATTGCTTAAAAGGCTGTGAATTAATAATGGCTTGCCGTACGAGAAAATTTCATGAGAGTAAAAAGTTTCATCTGGCCAATTTAATTGGACTCGCTTGTCGTTTACAAAAAAATAGAAAAACTTTGACAATTTTTCAAAGTTGAAATTATGAAATTCATACTATGATGATATTTCTTTAATTATATTAAGCCTAGTGTATCGTTTCGAACACTTTTCAAGACAAGGGTAACGTTTTAAACAGAAATTTTTTTTTTTTGTAGGTTAGGTCAACCTCGCAGGTTTTTCCTTAACAAATATTTGAGAACATTTGTTTAAAGCAAATCGTAATTTTTTTTACCAAATTTAATTGGAGTCGCTTGTTGTTTAGAAGAGTATCCGTATCCTAGTTAGGTTATTTTTTTATACTTATTTTTTGTTCCCTGATGACCTTCCGGATTATTTTTTGTCAAAAAGCATCAGTCGGGTACACCAGCTATCTGGATCCCATCTCCCCCTGGAAATTTGTGTTCTCTTTTTTAGATTTAATGTAATACTTGAGGGTCGCTTCAAGTCAAAATTGGTGAAATTTGGATAATTACTATTAGCGAAAAGTGAGCCATTAAATATTAGTGGAAAATTAATAATTTGATTAGTTGAGATGCTTGCCAATCCAGCAGTGGAAAGAAATTAATTGCTTGATACAATTAAATCAGTTAACTTGGGACTGTTTATAATAATTAAAAATAGGTCATCAAAATAGAAAATGTGAAAAATAGAAGAGTTTGATAAAACAATGCGATGGTGTGACATTCTAAACTTTATTGAAATAATAAGTAGGTCATATTGTAGCATTTTAAACGTGACTTAGCATGCCTCAATTCAAAAACACTGCCTTCTAATTGTTTGAACAAGGTCTAGAAAAATAAAAAAATTTTAGAATCTTCAAGTCACAACCTTTCAATGGACTCGAAATTTTATCATTTATATTCAGGGTCATCATGCTCTACTTTTCCCCAGAGTTCTATTTTTCATTTTCAATATTTTTCAGTTGTATATTTGTCTTATTTTTCATAGAAAATTGCAATTATTTAGCGAAATTGTGAAAAGTTATATATTTTACATAATTTTTTTCTGCAGAATAATGTGGCAAGGATCTTGAAAAATAATAAATCTACATAGACCTTTTGAGTCAAGGAAATCATTTTTTGATGAATGTGCGAAGTATTTATTCTAATCAAAAAAATACAGCCAGAGAATTCATTCCTTTCGATCAATAAAAGATATGTGTATATAAAAATTTCATATAAAATTACTTATAAAAAGTTCATATAAAAATTACTACTGTGAAAGAAAATTTTTTTGGTGATGAGAAAAAGGATTGAAGTAAATGCATTTACTTGGTTCCAAACAATTTTTTTTCAGTTTTCATATTAATATCAATAAAGAAATTTTCAACAAATTACATGAATTTTCAACCAAATGTTTTAATTTTTAACTTATGAAGGATGCATTTCTAATCAAAAGGAGGAATAGATGAATGTTCAGATAAAAAAAGTAATTTATAACAGAAAAAAAATTTTTTTTCACAAAATAGTTGAATTCTCAATTGAAGAGGAGAATCTTACAAATAAAATGAATTTTTCAAAAGAAAAATATCAATTTGGAATTAAATAGTTAATATTTCAAACAAAAAGATGAATTTTCCACCAAATATAATAATTTTCTTCGGAAAAGTCAAATTTTCAACAAAATACATTAATTTTCTACCAAAACCAAACTTTAACCAAACGTAAAGAAAAAGAAAATTCACAAAGTAGTTCACTTTTCGAACAAATCGTTGAATTTTATAAAGAAAAAAAAAAGGATAAATTCTCAACAAAAAATGTAATAGCTGAAACTTAAACCCGAAATGATTTTACCATTATTAGAAAGCAGTTGACTTCAACCAAGAATACTGATTTTCAATAAAATAGTTAACTTATCAACCGAAGCGAATCAATTTTCAACCAAAGTGTTGCATTTCTAACCAACATGGATGAATTTTTAACTAAGAGGACGAACTTTCTAACAGCAGTTGAAAAAGTTATTCCTCGAATAAAAAAAAAAGAATTTTTAAGAATTAGCTTTAATTTTAAACGAAAAAAGATACATTTTCAACTGAAATGATGAACTTTCAGCAACAATTGAAAACGTTCTCAACAAGAAAGTTTAAAATCTAACCAAGTTATTAAATTTGCAAACAAAAAGGTGAATTTTTAAACAAGAAGATTATTTTTCCACCAAAAAAGAAGAGTTTTCAACAAAATACGTTAGTTTCTATCCAAATACTTGAAGTTTTAACTAGAAAGGAACATTTTATAAATCGAAATCACGCTTTTGAAACCAAAAATGTAACTGTCACATTTTCAGTCGAAAAAAAATTAATTCTCAACAAAAAAACGCATTTTCAGCAAAATATTTTTATAAATAACCAAAGTTATACATTTTCGATTGAAGTGACGAATCTTCTACCATAAAAATTGATTTTCTAGAAAGTAATTCTGCTTGCAAGCAAAAAATATTAATTCTTAACAGAAAATATTATTGTTGCTCTTTCAACCAAGAATGATTTAAATTAAATTGCAAAACAGTTTAATTTGACCAAAAACACGAATGTTCAACAAATTAGTCGAAAAATTAACCAAGACAGATTCATTTTTAACCGCAAAAGATGTCATTTCAACAAAATAGTTCAATTTTCAAACAAAGAGATAAATTTTGAACTAAAACTATGAATCTTCAACTGCAAAAAGTGAATTTTTACCAAAATATTCAGATAGTTGAATTCAAAAATAAAAAGATGAACTTTTAAGCAAACTTGATAAATTCTGTACCAAAAATGTAATAGTAGACTTTGCAATTAAAAAAAATGAACCTGCAGACAAAAAGATTTGAATTTTCTTATCGGGTTCTTCTGATTCAGTACTTTTGAGAAGCAGCGTTTTTTTGTGGGTCGAATAGAATGCGCTCATACTTAATACTAAGGTTATGTTTTGTTTAAAATAATTTTAATAGAGATTGTAGAAAATAACTGTTACTGGGTTATTTGGCAGCCGCAATTTCGTATTTTATGTTTATTTTATATTTTCCAAACGAACATGTTCTCAAACGACTATGAAATGTATTGCGCGTTTATTTCTGGTAAAAATAATAAACTTTACTTGAAAACAAAAAAATGTTTTTTCTTCTGGGATTTAATCATGAAGTTCTAGGTTGAATAAAAATTAGATGTAGGTCTCAAGTTCAACTCGTTTTCGACAATCATCGAGTCCATGTAAGATAAGGTATATAGATGAGTACAAACTTATACAAAAAACGTGTATTTTGAAATTTGAAAATTTAATCAGATTGATCTCATTTGATAGATAGTATCATCTATCGATATTATCAAAAATATAATTATTAATTGTTAAGGTCTTTTATAAAAAAAAGACGTTGATGCAGCAGAAAACTCTTTATTCCAAAACGTTATTTTTTCCCCCCACCAATAATTAAACTAAGAAACTACCCACACGTTTTTTTCAAAAAATCAAACTTGAATAATAAATAAGAGAACACAGTCATAAGCTTATAAGTAGCATCCTTTTCGAATTGGCCGTCTGAAGTTTTTTTTTTAATTTGGTTTAATGAAGTAGCTATCACCATTTTTGCCTAGAACGCTGAAAATAATAAAATCTATTTTATGAACTTGTAAATAGAAATAAATTGTAAACTCTGATAATAAAATATCGAATGATTTGATATCAGAAATTCAGATGAAATTATTAAGAAAATTACCATAGGTTAATGTCATTGCCAATAAGAGTGAGAAGAGACTTCGCAATTACTAATTCTTCGAGGGGAGTACGCCTGGGGCAGGCTGCGGTGACCCATGCTCCAGCTAGTGTTGCAAGTGTTCTTTCACCGTAGCACTCATGTTGCCAGTCTATAGTTTCATGATTGTTATGTTTCTTTTTTAGGGTTGAAAGTATTCCAGTATAATAATTAAATAGAGCAGTTTTGTCTTGGCCGTCTTTTGGGTTTGAGCAAGGTGGTTTTTGATGATTGTAAGTATAATTAATAGGTTCTTCTAGTGGTGTTGCAGCTTTTGCACCCGAAAAGTTCCGAGAAAAACCTGTTAATCATAAAATTAAGGCATTAGTGATAAAATAGTCAACACAAACTACCAACATGATTAGAAGTTTTCAAAAGTAGCACTTAAAATGTGAATATACAACCAAATCTTCAAAATTTCAAATGAAAGAAAAATATTTCAGAATAAATATATGAAGCACTTATTTGGCGCAGCACTATTATTATTTAATATTTAAATATATTCATAATCAATTGAATTATTAAAATAAAATTTAAACTCACTTGCAACGAGCAATTTCAATTTAAATTCAGTTAAAAATCATAGATTATAAAAGCGATTAATTGATCGATTCTATGTAAATGTTCTGAAACCATCTAAAAAATACAGAAAAAAATTTTTCGTAGATTAGTAATAAAATTTCTTTCGAAAATTCAGCTTGTTGTGATTTTCTCATCAGTCACTCATCATGTATAAATACAGACACGAAAAAATTATTTTCATGAGCCTATTATTTTTTTTTTGTGAATAAAGTTACGTCGGTTTAGCTTTTACTTAAGGGCGCAACCAAACTTTACATAAATAGTTGTTTTTTTGTAACATTTTGTTCTTGTTTTAGCCACGAAATTTTCAAAATTCTTCTTTGAAATTTTCTCATTCTGCTTCGTAATATATGCACAATCATGAAAGAGGGTTTTCAAAAAGAGGATGTATTCCAAATGAATAATGTACAGATTTCGTAACAAGGCTGTTGTCCATTTTATTTTCAGAACATTGACTCCAGAAGTTTAGAATTTTTCTACACGTCAACAAGTGTATTAAATATTTAAAACTTATTTGAAATTTGCATATTTGATACTCACAGATGATAAATAATGGCAACAGGAGAATTGAGATATTCATTTTTATTGATTTCTTTCCCATTGAAATCGAAAACTACTTCTTAGGTGTGTCGTTAATGACTTCCTTCCAAGAACTGACTCCTATTTTTTTCAGAACGATTGTAAGCAAAAGTTGTTGACATCGACTACACGCACAGAAAAATCTGAAAATATAAGACCATGACTTGTTTTTGACGTACACAGAGTCTAAACCAGATAAGGCATTGTCACGTTATAAGTGACGACCTACTTGGAATCTTCAACTGGAATAATTAAATTTTAAACCAAAAAGATAAATTTTTAACTAAAATGATGAATCTTTAACTGGAATAGTTCAGTTTTAAACCAAAAATCTTATTTTGAACAAAGAAGATTATATTTCTACCAAAGAAGACGAATTTTCAACACAATACATGAATCTTCAACTAAAATATATAAATTATCATCCAAAAAATGAATAGTTGAATTTTTAGTTAAAAAAATAATTTTCAACAAGAAAAATGAATTTTTAACTAAAATAAATTGTCGAATTTTCAACCAAAAAGATGAAATTTCAACCGAGAAGATTAATTTCTACAAAAAAGACGAATTTTCGATGAAAAAAGATAATTTTTCAACAAAGATTTGAACAGTTAAATTTGTAGTTAAAAAATTAATATTCAACGAAAGAGATGAATTTTTAACTAAAATGATTGGATATGAAACTGGAATAGTTACATTTCCAATTTAAAAAAATTAATTATCAGTCGCAGGAAAAAAGAATTTTCAACAAAATCCATTTTTCAATTAAAGAGATGAATTTTGTATTGAAATGATACTTTAACTGAAGAAAAACAATTTTCAAAAAAAGAGTTCAACGTTCAACCGAGGAATTAAATTTTCAAAAAATGGAGTAGTTACATTTTTAGACATAAAAATTAATTTTCTAGAAAAAAAAACTAATTTTCAACCAAAGTGATGAATTTTCAAATAAAGTTATGAATCTTCAACTGAAATAAATGAATTTTAAAACAAAAAGATTAATTTTCAACAAAAAAGAATCATATCTACCAAAAAATACGATTTCTTAACCAAATAAGATGAATTGTCAACCAAAAATTGCATGGATTATCGGTTAAAAAATTGAAGTTCATCCAAAGAGATGAATTTTTAACTAAAATTAAGAAATATTCAATTTTAATAGTAACATTTTCAGTTAAAAAAAAATAACTTTCAATAAAAGTAATTAATTTTCCAAAAAATAGTTACATTTTCCAATAAAGTGATGAATTTTTTTTCAGTAAAATGATGAATCTTGAACTGAAATAGTTGAATTTCAAACCAAAAAGATGAATTTTAACCAAGAAAGTCAATTTTGAACGAAGAAGATTAATTCATAAAAAAAAA